>QDHC01006236.1:1771186-1794455 GCA_013186455.1 Papilio dardanus tibullus
CGCGATTCAAACTCGATTCGACGTTCAATAACCAGTGTCGTGTTGTGCCAAAGTGATAAGTGTGCGACCTGTGCCCAAATTAAAAAAAAAACTTACATATACATACATGTAAATAAATTATCAATGTCCCATATGTATAGCGGTGCGGTGTCAGCGGAGTTAATCTGATCGCGGGAAGAAATTGCGAGCATTGTCGTAATGTGCAGAACGAGTTCCTTGGTGATGCCGAATTTCCTTGCCGGCGACCACGATTCGCGCGCCTATTACATTCGGCCTTATCAAACGGCTGGTCTGCGTAAATGAAGACAGAACGCGGGTGTCGTATTACCATTTTAAGGAAACGTCAACAACCTATTAAGTATTCATTTAGCCGGCACGGGCACGGGCTCGGGCATACGGCTAATCTGTGTACTGAATCTAAGCGTCGAGAGGCTCTCGGTCGTTTCGCAGTTATCCGCAAACAAACCGAGCAGCTCGGACACGTTAAATAAATCTTAACTCGGACTCGTAGCCGGCCAATCTCACATGCTTCCACATTTACATCATTACAAACTATTAGCTACAATATTTAATACGTGTAAATAACAATTATTTTCGTTCAACAAACAAGTTCGTTAATGTCAATGACAAATCTATTCAGACTACGATAATTTAAATGAGGAAATCCTTGACGAATGTTTCTTTGAGCGTAGCCCAAATGTTTGTAATAGTTTGTAAGAGAGGGCCCGAAGCATTTAGCCATTTACTATGTGTGTCCCGGTTGTCAGTGCTATCAATTACTGTCGACCATGTTGTCCCAGATCGACAAAGGCGAGCAAACCGTTGCGGAAGAACGAGAATAATTCAAGAAGCAGTTTGACCCACTAATGAACTAACATTAATAATTGCCTCCATTACAAAGAGATTGACTGTCAACTCGTGCGAACTTGCATTTTAGACCACTTCCATGGAACTAATGGACAGAAACTGATGAAGATTGTTAAAAAACTCTTTAAAAAGAAAACGGTATTTGGATAGTTATCATTAAATACTTATTAGGTATGTAAATTTGCTTGATGCTTGATCAAACATTATTAAAAATAAATTCTAGCTTATTCAGTTAGTTTATTCAAACTGACAACATTTTTAATGTCCTACGTAACAAAACTGCAATATTTATCGAAGTAAACAAGACTAAACTCGATATTTATTCAAATATTTAAACAAGTAAAATTAAAAAAAAACACATTTGAAGAAATCTAAATTGTAGAAATCGTTAATGACATCATTCTTTAGATATTTTCACCAGAAGTTAGAGATAGCAAACAGCAGAGATTTTTTCTTAACTCTCCGTTGAGAGATAAAAATTAAAACTAATATTTACCTTCTTAATTGTGTAATTCTTGCATAATTTACAACAATTTAAGATAGAAATACACATTGTCAAGATATCATCTATTTGCTAATGTATAAAGAATAAACAAAATATGCACTCACACCAACAATATAGACTGGTGGGTAGATGAAGATTACCTGCGGTATTTTGACGCGGTTCTTACACACCTCTCTCGCTTCTCCCCGCTTCTGTTTGTCTTTATTTAGTATGCCTCCAACACGATTTAAATTCGCTATAGTTTTTTTGGTCTACCGACTCCTCCAAGGAATACTATAATTGTTAAATATAGTGCGTGGTTAGGCAGGCAAAGTGAAAGGCTTACTTTCTCCGGCCCTCCGGCCCTCTCCTACGATACTACTATTGCAAATAATTTCACATCGCTTTGCGGTGGATTGTAAGATATCAATTACTTAGATAATTGGCTTTTCAAAGCGTCTTGCTAAGTTTTACGATCGGAATTCATTCGTGCAATTTCAATAAATTCGTCGATATCGCAATCTATTGGTTATTTATTATGATTCCCCTTCAAATAAACATTTAGCTCTCGTCAGCGTTAAATATAGCTTCAATTATGCTATAAGTTATGGTTGTATTAAATAAAACAATTCTATTAAGAGCGAACAATAAATAAAACATCTCTAGATTTATAAATCGCTTCGGAAGCTTCCATTGAAGTTACTCTTATATTGTTTGTGTCTATTGCCTTGTTCTTGTTTCATATAAAATAGGAATAATTTACTATATAAATAATTATTTCTCTACAATGCATTTATAATGTAGACACGTCGATGTCTGACATATTTTGTACATCTGTGGTAAACAAGCTAAAACACTAGTTTTTTAATTGAGATTTTTTGATGAAAAGTTTCGGTTGATTTCGTTCAGAGGAGCGATTGTATTTGTATCACAGTTCAATAATTTGGATCGTCTACCGTTAGTCGTGCAACATTGTTTTTTCATATCTCCTTTCTACTTCACGCTCTGTAAGTAGGTCGATACTAATCAAATTGTCTATCTCCAATTTAAACCTACCACTTAATATAACTAAACTTAATTTTCTCTTCTCTGTCATTTGCTTAATGCAAATGATTTATTCTTATTTTAATTCATGTATGAAACGTATGAACTTAAAGCTAACTTACTTGAGACTCGCTTAAATGTCACTTACGCAAGCTCTTCTTATGTAAACTGTTTGACTCTCTTGTGAAACTTTAGTGTGAGCTTTCGTTATCTCTCTTATAATAATATTATCTTGTATTATTTGAGGTTCTGAAACTTTAGAATGATTTACATTTTATCGAAACTTATTATTAAAAATAATTTCGAGGTTTTTTCTATTAACTGAATACGGATTTGCACCATTCAATTTGACGTCGAAACAATTTATAAACTTGCTTAACCGACTTCAGAAGGAGGTTATTATATCACTAGTCAAAATGGCCACGGAAGCTACGAATATTTTTATTAATAGTCAGAAAGCCGAAGAAACTTTGATTGTTTTTTTATTTCGTTTACAAAAACTCTAGATTACATTATAATACGCAATAAGCAAAAGGAAAGTATCGAGTTAAGCTATCGCCTTCGATATGGTAATCAATACTGATAATTTACATTCCTGATAAGAGAGTTCTCGTTGAATTGATTTCACAATTCTAACACATTTTCGACAATAATTTTAATAACAATATTTAGAATTTCTTACAACTGTATAGATTTCGACTAAAAATCGATTTGTAACAGATCTATATCTGCATAGGAACCAATATTCGTTTGTAGAGTTCCTAGATCGAGCTTTATTTAGTATCAAGCGATTTATATTAGACAGTTAGTAAATAATCCATCATAATAGCATTATCTAGCTCAAATCGATGTTAGTCTAGGCCGTCTCGGAGCACTAACAAATTGGGTTTACGCCAATATGCTCTGCCAATAACATCGTATCTTGTAACATATTAACAACTTAACCTTTTTAAGAATAAAAGCATCAAAACACAAGTTTCCAATAACATAAGGAAACAATAATCTTGCATTAATTGACTATTATTTGTCTGGGTGTTGGCTACGAATCTATGCCAAAAGAATGAAGATAAAGATTTTGGATACTTTAAATAACATTATGATCATTTTAAAAAGTTTCTTATACGAATAGTATTTCAGATATTCATCACACATAACACCAATCATTCCATTCTGTAACAAATCGACCGTTTGTTTTATCGGTATTTGGGAATATAGCCAGAAAACACTGCCAAATATTATTAGTATTAGTTTGATAGTCATTGCATTTATAACTGAATGCTATTCATAATTTCCGATTTCCTGACTACTACATTCATAGACTGTTTACTGTTACAATATATCGGAAGAATTAGCCTCTAAGTGCAATAGGCAAACAGTTAATGGTAACTTTAAAACTACGGAAAATGTTTTTTTGTAATTACACTTTGCTAAAATTATGTTAATTTAATTATGCTTTCGTACATATTTCCCTAGTAACAATATTATAGTAAGTGCTAATGTATACCTGTTAACCGTTGCAGTTAAACCTAAACTCGAACCATTGTAAATAAATTGTATCATAAAAAGTATATTGTAATGAATCAAGTCTTTATAAGGAACGTAATCATCAGTAATGTAAATAATTGACTGTGACTAAGGGGGACGCTCGGCCCTCTGAGAGTCCAAATGTTAAAATCATTTATTGCACTCTAACGTCCCTTAATTCGTATAATTAACTAAGGATCTGATTAATTAGGGGCCGATATTTATGTTACGCTTGTTGAATACTGATGTACGTTTAAAAAACTTGAATTAGTGTCGGTCGAGTCAAGTCGCGAGTCAGGTAGCGGCGAGGAGCCCGCGGGGTGCGGCGCGGCGCGGCGGGGCGGGGGAAGGCCTTCCGTCCAAACAGCTGTCATAGCAGCTGCCTTACTTTGATCGCACGTGCTGCTACACCTATTATTAATGCCCTTTTTTTAATTTCGGGAAGTGTTACCAAAGATTCTCGAAGACTCTTTTTTATTATCGGCTATTGTTTGCCTATCGTGCAACGGTTTCGTAGTTGGTAACTTATATTCGAGTTTTATTCGGCGTGAAAAGGAATAGGGCATTGTTTGGCAATAAATAAGATGTAACGATCTTTAAACTTTTGGGCTCAAGAATAACATCTTTTCTTGAACTTAAATTTGGCATAATGGCACTATCACCCTGAAAACAGAAACAAGCAGGGTCAATAAGCTATGACACGACATCGTGAAACTATTAAGAAATCAAATTGTCTCCCCGACTGTTTTCCATAACGTTCCGGGGTAAATTACTTGTCAAATACCAACACACACTTCAAATTCGGTAAAACCGTTTTGACTTTATAAGGTGACAAGAAAGTAAATGACAAAATTACATAGATTACCAGCATTATTCCACTGACAGTTTGGCAAAAATGATCTAATAAGACATATCTGAAATTTAAAAATGATCTCGATATGATACTCGTATCTCGTAATCCAATGCAAATATGATTTCCGTCGGTGAAAAAGTGTTTTTGTAAATTTACGATCGTTTAGATATGGAGGCGGGAATAACGTTGCATGATCGCCGGCGGCGGCGCACAGTGGACTATTTCAGAAAATACGTATACATTGGAATGGTTCAATATGGATCGACTTGAAAAAAATACCATAGCTTAGAAAATGATATTCCTAACAACGTTTACCCTTTTGTAAAAATCCGTAAAATGCATAGTTTCGGAGAAAAAAAATATTAATTATTTCTTTGTATGGAGAAAATCACGTTTTATTTTTTTTTTCGGAATGTACTAAATTGGTAAGTAATCGGCATGACTTTTCTGTTAGTAGGGGTGCTTGACTCCCAGAAAAAAAATACAGCATGCGCCGTCACCTGCCGCCGCGCGAAAAAATTACCTCCGAAAATTCAATTATATTTTCACTCATTTCTCATCAAATACAGACTTTAAGTCAAAAATACATTTGATTTCGTTATTAAAAATTTATGTACAAAAAAATCACATATAGTTTTCGAGAAAAAACGAGCGAAATTGCAAAATATTTGTTTTGACTAAAAGTATGGAGAAATACGAAACTTTTTAAAATAACCGTAGCAAAGCACTCGTTTAGTGTTTACGGGTCCTCTGCGCAAGAGATAAATGGATGCGTGCCCTTTCTACACTACATTAGCTACTCTACTAACAAATGTTTGTGTCAAAACAAGAGGTAAGTACGAGAAAAATGATGTTCAGTCAATTCAAACCTAATAAACCGATTTTTTTTAAAACACTTGTATCACTAAGTATATGGTGGTCATTGTCAACGTTGCTCGGACAGTGAAAAACATTAAATACAAGAAAAACCAACAGAACCGCAACGAATGAAGATATTCTTCATGCCCTACTTTAAGTTCAGACCCACACATTTCAAAAATCAGGCCCAAAATTACGAGATCATCCAACCATCTGCTCTTTGCAGAAGCACTAACGTGTCTACATGAAAATTTAGACTGTCTTGATTTTGAAGAAGAGAATTTATTATTGGATTCTGAAAACCTTCCTGATCCCTTGTGTTAACACACAGCCCTTTCGGGGCTAACCTTTTTTTATAAGAGAAGGGGGCAAACGAGCAGCTCGATCACCGAGGTGATCTTCGACGCCCATGAACACTTGCAACACTCGAGGAAACGCAAATGCGTTGCAGAAAGAAATAGGCCCCCTACTTGAAGGACCCTAGTCGTAGCGGTTTGGAAATATCACCGAAGACCGAAGACAGACCATTCGACAACGCGCGGGGCAGAAAGTTCCGCAAAAACTGTACAGGTGAGAATTGCCAGCCATCGCGGTAGCGTGGATGGAACCTGGTGGTTTGTCGGACCTTAAAAAACAGCCCTTCTCGGGGCTACCAGAAACATCCTAAAATATTTTTTATGATTCGTCATAATCCTAATCACAACACAGCTCTGAAGAATGCAAGTTACGTAGCCCGCTAGTTGATAAGTCATCTAGTCGCGTTTATGTTAGTTAAATACCTAACTCCACTCGATTGTGTAGTAGTTTTATTCCAGTTATCAATTGACTGAACATCATTTTTCTCGTACTTACCTCTTGTTTTGACACAAACATTTGTTAGTAGAGTAGCTAATGTAGTGTAGAAAGGGCACGCATCCATTTATCTCTTGCGCAGAGGACCCGTAAACACTAAACGAGTGCTTTGCTACGGTTATTTTAAAAAGTTTCGTATTTCTCCATACTTTTAGTCAAAACAAATATTTTGCAATTTCGCTCGTTTTTTCTCGAAAACTATATGTGATTTTTTTGTACATAAATTTTTAATAACGAAATCAAATGTATTTTTGACTTAAAGTCTGTATTTGATGAGAAATGAGTGAAAATATTATTGAATTTTCGGAGGCCATTTTTTCGCGCGGCGGCAGGTGACGGCGCATGCTGTATTTTTTTTCTGGGAGTCAAGCACCCCTACTAACAGAAAAGTCATGCCGATTACTTACCAATTTAGTACATTCCGAAAAAAAAAATAAAACGTGATTTTCTCCATACAAAGAAATAATTAATATTTTTTTTCTCCGAAACTATGCATTTTACGGATTTTTACAAAAGGGTAAACGTTGTTAGGAATATCATTTTCTAAGCTATGGTATTTTTTTCAAGTCGATCCATATTGAACCATTCCAATGTATACGTATTTTCTGAAATAGTCCACTGTGCGGCGGTGCGGTGGCACACGTGACGTTTGTTTATGTGCCGATTCAAGGCCGGCTGCATATTGCGACGTTACCGATACACTCGCAACGAAAACGTCAAGCGACATACTACATTTGAAAAAATACGTCTCAATAGAGATCCTCAATTTATAAGGAAATGTTTTGATCCCACACTTTTGAACGAATATCTAAATGACGTAGCATAAATAAATTAGAGTTTATTTTAATAATTTGTCTATAATCATTAATGTATCGCGGATCAGTATTTTTTTTTAATTTATTCATTATTAGCTGGAGGGAAAATTTAAAAACATTTTGTCGTTAATAAGATTTGTCAAGGATTTCTATAATAAAAACGGGTTACATATTAAACAAACACATTATAATACAGATATATTAATTAATTATTAGAATATGTATATTCGATTGGCGAAAGGCATTAGGCAACGAGCGCATCGTTTTGAAACTGAAATCGCGATAGACATTGTAAGTTGCTTTGACCCGCAATGCAGAGTTCTGACACGACACCTCTATACATAATATTATAGTTCTGTTTACATTAATAACCGTTAAATTGTCGCTTGATTCGTTTTTTATACTTCAATAAAGCAATTTTAGCATTCTTTAGAAGCATATTAAGATATTACTTTCTAATTTTCTAATGTATTTTAACTTTTGAAAACTAGCCTCTAAGTATGACAACATGTTCAGAGCATTAAATAAACTCACATATTATTATTTCTGTATCGGTTTCTCATTTGATGTGACTGCTCAAAAATGACTGAACGTCCGAATCGTAAAATATACAAATAAAGGAGATTAAATAATGATATACAGTTTACTTCCAAAATAAGTACTTTCAGTAGGTGAGGATAAGAATTATATAGCTCAGTGATTATGTCAGAATTTTGAATGTTTGAGGGAAATCTTTTAATCGGCGTGTTGCAGTCGGTGCGGCCGCGGCGGCGGGATGACGCAACTCGTTGCGAAACTGAAATATAGTTTCGGCTCACTTTGTGACATTTCAATGATTCAAAAGGTCAAATCGAGCGGAATATGCTAAACAAGCGACGATATAACGTTTATTTGAATAACAAAACACGTTAAAAGGGTTCAAACTTATTTTGTTAATGTTTTCTTTCTTATTTTTAGGTTGTTCCTACAGAGACTTTATTCCATTTTCGTTTGTTTGAAACTGTTGAACAAATATTAAAACGGTATACGTTAGATTTTATTTCGTATACGAGTGTTAAAGTGTGAAGTGATAGTGAAGAGACGTCGCCGAATTGCTGTGATATAATTCTGTGATGCGGGAACGTGTGGGATATTTTTATATGTGATTTACCAGTGCCGAGTACAAACCGAGTACAATAAAAACGGATTATAGAGAGATTATTTATATTTATACGTTATGAAAGAGGAGTGCAAGTTGTGTAGCATGAGCGGATGGATCGGAGGTGGTCAGGGAAGTACGGACTTCTCGATCAGGTCGCTGATGGCGCCGCGCGGGCAGGGCGAGCCGAGGCACGACGCGTTGCTGCTCTCCGCGTACCTGCTCAAACTAGGTGACTATCCATTGTATACGCTTCAGGGTCCCTACGCCGCCGGTGAGTACCTATCGCGCACGTACTCTACCCCAACACTAACCGGCCCTGGATCAACTAATACTATGGGATTTTGGTATACATTTTCTCCTTACTAATTTACTTACTACAACGCCACCTTACGATAATCTTAATATTGAGATTATAATAAAATGAATAAGGACATCTACTGTTGGCTATCTTTAAAAGAAGAGTGTTATAGAAAAAATAGTGTAGAGTTGTCAATTTTTTTTTAACTTTTAAATACTCCAAGTTGTTAAGTGATCTTCTTGAAATCTTCACTCGTCTACCGATGTTCAATTATGTCAGATTTTTTTAATATTTCTACATAATGTACCTATAAATATTCTCAAACTATTTTCATTTGGCTATCAGCAGTTTTTGTTCATTTATTTGTATTACGTAAATAGTGACGCAAACACTACGCACCGACGCATTTTATCGGCATTGTTCTGTCGCTTACCCCGCGAGTACATTTTCAATTCATATCGAATATTGTCACTTACTAAGCTACTAGATTATGATCACAATTTCAACTTTACTCAGTAATATTTAGATCGATGTGTTGATGTGAGATTTTTTCCCGAATTACACCAAATATAGACTTTGTTTTAATGTAGATTGAAGTTGTATGAAAATGGCATACATCGTATAATCGATTTAAGAAAATAATCTAATCTAGAGACTTGAAAATGGCTAATGCTGCTCGTCTTAAACCTTAAACACTTTGCCACCCAAAATTGAATAATTTTTTAATTTCTAAACATTTATTTTGTCTCTTATTTGGCTTTTACGGTTGTTAATAATAAATTTTGCAATGTATTAAACAGATTGTGAAACTATACTGTGGTATAATTAATTAGAATTGACGCAGGCAAATTAACATGTGTTTTGATATGCAAAGAAACGTCCGTTCTGACGCAAATCACTAGTTTTTTTGCGATAAGGTGGGTTACGATGGGTGTTTAATGCATATAAAATAACGATTTTTTCACGCTGTTCACATGGTGGGGACTCCCTAAAAAAATTTCTTCGTTTTGTACATGCACTTTGATCATTTTTGTAACTCCACAGAGTAATTGTGATAAAAATTCTAAACAAGCATCCGGGTAAAAAAAAAACATTACGTATTAATAAAGCCGGTTACCAACGTTCAGTTTTTTAATTGTACATTTCTAACTGTGCTGTTAGAACCTGACATACACACGTCAATTTGAACTGCACAATCAAAAGTATAGTTCACAGTTTTGCCTACACACGTCAGTTTTAACTGTGCAGTTGAACTGTACAATTAAAATTTAAGCGTTTGTAGCCGGCTTTACATTATTGGTGCCGTTAACAAAATGATTTCAAAACTGTAATCAAAATAGATGAAGTTCAATAAACCGATATCGGTTAATTACAATATTTGTGTCAAAATATCGCATTGGTATACCCGGAATGTGGTCCGAAGGGAATTTGAATGGTATTTACTGTACGATAATTTACGCCCGGCGAGTGAACGAGTGAACGATAAACGTTCACGACAGACAGACCGACCTCGCGTAGATCCGTTAGTGAATCCGGGCTTCGGTATTATGTTTTTAATTTAGTTTGCATAAGTAATTGTCAATGTAAAAAATCTATTTAATAGTAGCAAAAATGTAATATCGGCCATTCAGTTATTGATTTATTTATTAATTGTCAATCTCTTCGATTTTGTTATATCCTGTTTTATGCATTTCTTCTCTTTTCCTGGTATTAAAATGGTGTCATAAAAAATCTAATAAGTAACTAATGCGAATATATTAAGAATTTCTTATAACCATACCTTATATTATTTTATCAGTTAAGTAAATCTTCACAAAATGTGTTGTTGATTTTTAAATATTTATGGATAAAGCATGATAATGATAAGATATAAATTGCAATAACAGTACATTGTTTATACATACTTACTGTTAAATAAATTCGATTGCTTAATATCGTAGAAAATGCGCTTATCACTTTGAAAGTAACGGGATTCTTACCACGAGTAAGCTTTCTGAGCTCCCGGTACCCTGTTACGTTTTAACGTTTACATTTATTAAAAAAAAACGTTGTAGGTCACATGGAATAAAAAATAAAGGAACAAAAATAGCAATGATGATAAAATTTTATTAAAAAAAAATCAAACAATAGACAGTCAATTTCCACAAAGAATATGTTACGTAACTAAAATGGCGCCGCAATGTACGCTCAGGTCAAGTCTGAATGCATGTTTTTTTTTTCAAACATAATAATATGTTATTATTGGAAAAGTGTAGACAGAAATAATATAAGTGTTAAACTGAATTGCCTCAGCTTTTTACCAAAGCTTTACTATAAACTTCCCGTACAAAACATTTTTTTGTCATTTCAAAGAGAATGTCAGAGATGATTATGTTTACGAACATGTCTTTCAGCAGCGGAAACTATCGGTAAGAACCTTGAGACTTATGTTTTGATACTTATAAGCGCCTTTTAAACTTAACGCTTAAAAATATGGTAATTTGTGTATTGAAGAGAGACCATAGAGAGCAGCAAAATGCAAAGCTTCGTTATTACGCTGGTATTCTGTACAAAGCGTCGCTTGTGTGCTTCGTGTGGGCTTTTGTTGAGGACGTTATATTGACGTGAGTTGCCCGGTGACGTCACCGGACTCCCCCTCTGACGCTCCACTAACAGGAAAAGGAAGTGGTACTTTTATTAATCAACAAAGGGCGCTTACTACGTCGGAACTGTAAGCTCATCAGCGAACTTTTAAGCTGTAAATTAGTTTGGAAACTTTTAACAATGTGAGTCTTGGTTAGCCTGTCCCTTAATGTTGGTTTCTCATAATAAAGGACACACTTAATCACTAATTGGCGACTCTGAGTCTAAGTCTGTAGTATTTCGTCTTTATTTAAATCTACCCTTTGTTGTTAGTTAGATTGCTTTATTAGTAATTTTCACTTAAAATTACATGAGTTTAATCGAAAGAAATACAATTAGTGCTCTATAACTGAAATAATTATTTTCCATCAGTTACAACGAAGTTAAAACGGATGTCTAAAGGTCATAATGCTACCGTAGAATGCAACATGTATGCGCCTAATTAGAACTTAAATGTCAGAGAGTTTTGGCGCGAATCCGAAAGGATTTTATATAACGTAAATACGAGATTGCTTTGCAAAATCACTTTGTCTTCTACTAGCTGTTGTTCGCGACTTCGTCTGCGTGGAATTATAAAGCCTATTATTAATTGCCTATGTTACTCGGGGATAATGTAGCTTTGTAATGGTGAAAGAATATTTCTAATCGGCCCAGTAGTTCTTGATTTATTTTAATGCAAATATACAAAGTTTGTCTCTTTATATTATTAGTTAAGATTAAATTTATGATTACTTTTTAATCCGTAGAGTACATTTACATATTTTATTTTTCAATTGTCAAATACCAAAGTTCATTAATAAATCATTATGGATTTCGTAAACTGTGGGAAAAATCGAACCGTAGGTTTCCACTGGCGCACATTAATTCGAAAACATATTGTCATCCTAGCTGTTAATGTTCAATGTAACAATTTTTACAATAGCTATATTTTATGTAGTTTGAACTTGAGTAATTGAATTTCTCTGCACGTACAAGTCGAGTTGAAGCAAAGTTCGCATAAAAAGCGAGAATTTATAAGGCGTCTAGTGGATTTGTGACCTGGTTTATTTTTGTTTATTACCGAATAATTTTCAGGACAAACTATAGGTTCGGAATATTATTTATGCCTCATATTTATTTTATTAGTTGTTTTCAGCGATTGTACGTGTGGGACTTCTTTGTTTTTTTTATAGTTCATTCTGGCTACAACATATTTCGTTTCCAGCCAGATCCTTTCCGTCTTTCCGATCCGAAATTACGTATTTATTTAAGCAAGGTATGAATACAAAGTAATTATTCACAGCAGCGAGCAGTCAATAGAGATGACGCGAGTCGCACAAGCTGTCTGATGATAACGTGTTTCCAATTAATCTACATAATCCTCTTATATGGAATTACCTTATCGTAACAGATAATTACTTTCGAACAGTTTTTATCGACCTTTTATTTTCAGACTTGGAACGATGCATATTAATGTACAAGTATTTAAGCAAACATTTATTAAAGTGATAGTCAATTAAAATCAAGAAAGCCGTTGCGTTGTATAATACGAAGCAGTTAATGTTGTGAGTTAACAATTTTTCTAAATGTTATAAATTGAAATTAGTTAATTTAATTACACTATAAACTTTCTTAGACCCAATTTTTTAGATGCTTATCCATGATGTAATTTTTTAACTGATAGATGCGTTAAACTTGAACAAAAAAATAAATCATAAATATCACGAAACTCAAGATGCTATTAAGAATTCTGTGGGGTACCAAAGTAACCGTCATATAAGTGTTAACACGTCACAAATAAGCGGGGAGCGACCGCGCCCTAGAAGCGATAATTAGTTGGGCCGTAACTGAAATAACCCTTCGCTAGACGCATCCAGCCAACCGAAGCGCTATAAAAGAAGTAAAACAATAATCAGTGGTGCGCGGCCCTTTCTTCCCCTTGTAAAACTAAACAGGGAACGCGAGATGGGGCGCTGCGTGAGCCGCGATTTAGAATTGTTTACTTCACTTGTGGATGATTTAAAGTGTGTAAAGCTAACACTATTGTGATTACTATTTCCTATTCTAGTAAATAATAATTAAATGTAACAAAAAACTTTGAACTAGTTCTCCACTTTTCGGTAACAAAGAGTAGGTAATTACAGATTGGCCGATATAAATGCAAGCTTTCTGTTTAAGAAGGATATTACTAAAAATAACATCACAGAAACGAATAGTAAGTAAAGAACCGGAAAGTTTCTGGAAAATATGAGTAATTTTAAATATTAAAAAAACGAGCAAAAATCACAGTTATAGATCAACCTCTTAACAGATTGAATAAAAGCCATTAATGTAGGAGAATTAAATGTTATAATATATAAAAAAAAATCGTCTGCAAAGAGATGAATTATTATTTAAAACATTACAATAACGGAAGCCCATCAGTATCATACAATAGATAAAAAATGAATTCACAAATCTGTCGGCCAATGATTAGATAATGTAAAAGCTAATTAAAAATAAGGATTTTTTATCTGTAACATTGATACCACAGATAAATAATAATAACTAATTGTGTCGGAGGAAATATCGTAAATGAGATTTATTATGGATTAAATTAGCTGGTAACTGTCCGAATTTTTGTCAATCGGTTTATCGCTGACATTGTTCTACTAACCCACTTTACCGCAAGCTGTTATCATAGTAACAATAAAGGTATTGTGGGGCAAAGCCTGTCCCCCTTTAACACTCACAATAGACCTTTGAACGTCGCTAGAGGGCTCTGAGAAAGTTCATGTTCAACCCGCCATATTTGTCGCATCGTTGCGAATTGTAAATACTAACGACTCATGTGTATTTTCTTATCTGACATCTATAAAATATTATTTAAGTACTTTTAGAAAGTATGTGTCTGTTTTAACAAGTACACGAGTGAAAGAAAATTATTGTTTATTTTCAAGGGAATAAGAGAATATTACAAATTAAATTAGTTACTTAAAATAATGCCTTCAGTAAGAAGTCTAGTAAGAGCGCACTATGAATGATTTTTTCTATTTAAATTCTCTATTCTGTCGTTTATTTTCTGTTTTATGTAAAAAAAATAATCTGCCACGATTACCTACTTTAATAATATTATTTTTTATTAATGTAATATTTGTAATTTTTCTTAATTATATTACTGTAGTTATAATATATTCGACATATTGTAGTTTGAGTAAGTACCTACTTACGATTTGGATTGTTTATTCATTTTCTATGAGAATGTGTTCAGCGCGTGAGTCGCATTTTAATTTTCTTTTAGTATTCATGTGTCATTGAAAAGAATCGTTGGTATTCATATATTTCCTTGATATTACCAAAGGAAGCTATCAATTGCTATTAACATTACAAACATTACGTTAAGCGACATAACTTACGTTAACTAGTTTCCAATAGCAGTTACGTTTAAAAAATCACTCTTTTAACAGTTTTTTATTTAATAAAATTGCCATATATCGTAGTCATTCAAATGGAAACCAAAAACGGTCTTCAAAATTAATATCTGTTTGATATTCGTCTGATGTTAAATGAAAGCCATACATAAAAAATAATTATGTAACTTACTTAAATGTTGCATATTTACAACATTTACAAAGTATTTATTTGTTTGCAGGTAAGCTAAGTGAGAGATGCAGCTTATGTGACGTCACACCACACGTGTCACCTTACGGTGAGTTAGGAGTAATTTAATCTGTGGTTTTGTGTTAGAAAAGTACTAACAGTAATATTATCTGTGGTAGAAAACGTTCTGAATAACGGCTTTGAAATAACTACATTTTCTAAATTAAAAAAAAAAACTATTGTTCAGTATTGTATGAAAACGTACTAAAAATAAATTATTAGATGGTATTATATTAATTTCTAGATAATAACTCAATGAATGCAAATTGAATATCAAGATTATAATTCTAAAAACACACATTCTAACAAGTAATTGCCATAATTTCATGCTAAAACTTGAATCTAACTTATTATAATTAAATATAAAGTATAGATACTTATCATCCGCTTGTTACAAAAAATCTCGTATGTTATTTTTTTTAGGATAAGCTGCACATTATTTTTTGTTTGTAAAATACAGATGTATTATAATAGTGTGTCCGTTACAAACTCGAAGTATTTTAGACTTTATATAGTTACATTTACAGAATTTATTAAAGTGTAGGCACCGTTGTAATGTTAGTTTATGGACATAATAGCATTAACCGTGTTCGGAGCGCGGCCAATTGAAATCGGGCGCAGTAATCAAGTCGGCAGTGGGTCACCGGGTCGCTCCCGCCCGCATCCCGGCGTACCCATCACTTGTTAATACAAAATATACCCACATGTACCAGGGATGTTATTTGTTCTCCCCTTCTCTTCTTTTTTATTTAATAATGATGTGTTTTATCAAGTTGATTTGATAATTTGATTAATGTGTAATGAAAATTCGTATCTTTCGATTACAATATGCGACTATATTTTGTTAATAAATTTATTAAAAACTGCTTGATTACGTTTGTCACTGGAACATCTTTTTGTCTACACAAAATAGAGAATTGCAATTTTCTATATAGTTTTGTTCTGTGTTTGAAAGAGTTAATATTTACGCGTTTGATAAGACTGTTTATTTCTCTATTAGTGACGTGAAAACACATTGATACTTGTATTTCAAAAGATTTAAATAAGCCATTGAAATAGTATTGGATAAGATCGCATAATAAAACTACAGCTACTTCCTATGCGGTTGGGCTACAATGTAGTCGACTGCGGCTTGTAAACAGCCTTTTATTTGACACGAAAATGTACTTCCGTATGTAACGAGTAATTTATAGCGAAATAACCCTAGTTTACTATGTACGTAGGTACTTTAATATTTATTTTAATAGATAAAACTACTGATTTACTTATATTATACGAGTAGTCCGATGTAGGGCTATGTCACTGAGGGCCACAATTATTGTAGGATGAGTTTAATAACCATTTAACGACTCTAAGTCGGCAAAAATGCTACGTAACTTAAAATATTTATCATGATTTATATCTTAAATCAAATTACTAAAAATGCTCCCTAAACGAATAAAAATACATCCATTTTCTAACCCATCGTATGCAAAAGAGAACGAAAAGTAAACATTTCTGCATCCGAACGCCAATGTAGCCAATAATCCAGTTTGCTAATTGCTCCACACTGCTCGACTGATATTAAGTTTCGTCAGCCGTCATCTCAACTTGTTCGCAAAAGCTCTGCATCGCAGGAGCTATTTACCGTTATATTACATTGCCTCGGTAACGTTGACCAATAACCGTTATAAACACATAACGTTTGCAATGTTGTATGCTAATATTCATTGCAATTATATCGATTATTTTTATAACTACAACACTTCGCGATAATAAGTAACGCGATAAGTTGTCATTCCTGATAATTTTGTATGCATTTGAATTTTTAATACAGCAAAGCATTTAAAGTGTTATTTTACTGATTTTGCTTACAATATAACAGATAACACATATTTTGTTTTTGTAAATGGTTTTCAACAATAGAAACTAAAGTTAGAAAATAAATTGTACCTAATAATTTAAGTCAGGCCGTGGGAAGTTCGTATTCATTTGTTTAAAAAATACATCTCAATCCATTTCATCAGAATACATTAACCGGTTCGGTTTTACCTATCAGCCAGTCTAGACTAAATATAAATCAACTAGTGTACGCATTCACAAAGGTTCCCACGGGAAAGTGGGATAGTCCGATACTGTGATATAGGCGTGTAAGGGAGACAAAGTTAGTGTTACAACGGGGTCTAATAATTAATAAACGATATTGTCACCGCCCGCATGGCACATAAATAACTCTAACGAACAGAGTGGACGGATCGTCTCCCGTCTAATGTGTTGAAAGTAATTATACCAAATTAAATCTGGGGAGTTGAAACGATATGAGCGAGCCGTCTTTTTATAGATGGATTTATTGCATTGCGGACTTGATATATTACAGATGAGTAATAAAGTTTTTTTAGGTGTTTTAGTATCAGAATTTTAAACATAAGCTCAATAATTGATACGACGTTATTGCGATGTGTAAAAAACCATGCCCTTGTGACTGTAAAGTTCGTTATGGTCACCTAAGTGACTTAACGACTCTGAGTTCGATAATAAGTTCACGTTTATTATAAGGTTTAAAGAACATTTATTTATTTTTTTATATTAGAAGGTGCGAAATGTGCAAAGTGACCGAGTGAGATAGAATTACAGCTGCCCGTAGACATCTGCAACAAGTTAAAACTTACAGATCATCATGATCATTATCATCTGTTCACTTTACAGATGCGTTGTATAAATTAATTATTTTGAACACTGCAAGCACTATTATGTATTTATCGTGTCCCAAACACGTTACAGTTTATTGAATTAGTGAAATTCCCACAGTAATATAATGTGATGTCAAAAGGCCGACAATGTTATCGGTACATCTAGGGACATCGCGGAAAACGCGGCTGCCGCGGAAGTGTAGCCCGCCTCGTTAAACTTGCCGCAATAAAAGCTCAAAAGCTCCGAACCTTGCATAACGAATACACGAATATCGCGTGCGAGAGCTTTTTAGTTGCTTGCATCTGATGGTAATCTCGTAAGAGAACAATGTAACTGTGATTTTACAACATGTATATTAAAGACATAGATACTTTTTTTGTATTTACTGGAATAAGGAACATAAAATGGAATAGTTTTTTTAATTATTTAAATGGTTTGTAAGCTGTGATAATGCAATGTAACTCTAGTATTATTTTTAATTTTATTTAAAGAAAAAAATAGCAAATAATGTTTTGATGCGACGACCATGACTACTTGTAAAAATACTTAAGTAAGATATCTAGTGTTTACAAATAATTTAGTCGATTTGTATTAAACTTCAAACTCAAGGTGAAAAAAACTTTACCTACACGACTTTAGGCCATTCGCATATCATTATCGTGCGAACCAGGGAAGAGACTGCAAGGTTACCCCTCTTATATAATATAATGTTAGTTTCACACGAGGACAGTTGAGGTAGAGCAGTAGATATTGCTGCTATTGTGTGTGTGGTATACCACTTAAAACAGACTGACAAATTACACACAATCAAATAAAGTAGGTGTGTTGTACTGACTTCCGACTTGATTGTCGGCCATCTACTCTTCGATGGCCGACGGGTCTGTCAAAAAGTAGACGTCCGACAAGCAAGTCGGAAGTCAGTGCACCAACCGTACAATAACATAACGGTAGGTACATCGCGGTCACTTTATTTTCGGCTACTTACATTATAGTTTGAAAGCACACAGAAACAGAACAGTATTGTTTTGACCGTTTGTTGGTTAAACTTTAGTAGTACTGTCTACTGCTCTACCTCACTGTTGCACCCCCGTGTGAAACTTATGCTTCCTACAACAGTGGTCTCGAGATCTTATCTCTGTGTCACATTATTATCAATAGCGCACAGATAATGTAAATACGGCACACGCATTATGCAAAACGCGCTAATTTTTACGAAGGCCGAAGTAAGACCTCGCCAAAAATCAGTTCCGACCTCGTATTTATCATTCGCGATATAACGATATGCGCAGTAATTGCCCGATCATAGTCACTCTGCTCTCTCGTTCCGTGTCTTCATATTGTACCTCTAACGTCCGCGTATTTGCACCTTATCGAAGCAACGGATATGTCAAGGAAACAAATTCACGCGCGTAAGTTGTTTACATAATTCTAACATTTAGATACTAAAAAAATATTTAAATTCAGCATTTTTTTTTGTTTAAGCCTTGAAACAATAATTAAAATTATAATGAAAATGTTCAATGCTTTGCTATGTTTTGTATTTCCGGATTTGTGCGTATTTTTTTTGGTTTTCTTTAGATTTATGGATTTAAAATATATATATAAAGATGTTATTCCAATAAGAAGGTTTAAATTTCTATTTTTTGAAGAAAGATTTAGCAACGTAAAGGTCATTTCAGTTTCAAACTTTTGCACGTTGTATTTATTGAAGTTGTATTTCGTGGAAAGGGTCCATACGTGCAAGCGAAACCACTTGTTGGTTTAACACAGTTGAAAACTAATAAAACTCGAAAACAATAGCAGAATTGTAGATATTTTATCATTTCTCGGATATAAATAACTTCGTGAAACAATAACGTAAACAAAAGTTATTAAAATCATATCCATAAATGGAATAAAATGACGCCGGCATAATTGATAATTACTACATTACTCTTGCAGTGGCAATAAAGTAGTTATTTGTACTAAATATTAGTAATAAAAACTGCTTCGACAGGATTTCATATTTATTAAAACTAATAACATTTATGTTTATGCATATAACCAGTTATTACTTAATTAATTTGATTGTATATAAATTATCATTAATATCTACATATGTATAAGAAACAAGTATACTAAAATTCCCACGCTAGTGACCTTAGCGGTTTACGTATTGACATTTTGCAAGATTCCGCGATAAATTCATTCAAATTCACCGCTAACAAATGCCATTAACAAATTATTACTAAAGTATATTATTACTACTGATTCATTATTAGATGCTCTCAATTATTCATCACATTCTCAACCTGCAATCTCGAATTGATTATTTTTTGTTGAGTATATTTTAATCTAGCTGTTGTGCGCGACTTCGTCGACATGGAGTTAAGAAATATAGCAATATAGTAACGACTCCGAGATAATGTAGCTTTCAAATGGTCAACAAATTTTAAATCGGCCCAGCAGTTCTTGAATTATTTCAATACATACAGAAATACAAAGTTTCTCTCTTTATAATATTAGTATAGACTTTGAAACGTTTCAAAAGTATTGTACAATTTAATACTAAAGTTTGTTATTAAATTCGTTTCATATTCTTTAAAACAAGAGTACAATATAATTTCCGACATTCACGGATAGAGAAAAAAAATATATAGTTCTAAAACTAATTTTATGCACAACTATTAAAGTTAAACGCTTTACAGCTTTAGGGCCGAACCATTATTTTTCACAAATTAATTGACGTTAATTAAAATTAAAAGTGAGCTGTTAGAGACCGCATTAGTTCTGCATCGACATGTGCATGGTAAAAATACGCTATACGTTAACGGCCCTTTTAGTTTTTAATTATGTACAATAAAGTTAAAGAAAGTAATTATTACTTTCAACGTAATTGTTTGAAAAAAACTTTTTAAGAATCTTTCACATTTGCAACAATCAATTTTCTTAATCCCAGTTAGACGTGTGGTTACTTCAGATCAAAAACAGCTCTACTTATCATACGACTTTAAAAAGATTGAATTCTTTTAAATGTGTAAAGAAATAACTTATTTGTCGCGGCATTACGTTACAGGAATAACGTGCAAATGACATTGTATCACAAGCAGTAACAGGTCGTTAATAACAAACTTATAAATCAAAGGGGGCGCCGCGTTTACAACGTGTTAACCGTCCCACTGGGCGGTAAACGCGCTTCAAGAATACTCCGCTTCCAGTTTTATTGTAGCGACCCACCGCCAATAATTATATCAACTTATGAACATAACGCTTAGGGCAACGTAAACATATTATGAGTAAAATTAAATTGTTTATTGACATGATACTATAAGAAAGTATTACCAAGGATTTCCAACACAAAATAAAAGCAATTCTTTCGCTAAAGTCGGCTCGAACGCTCAGTTTTAACTTTACTGTTCAACTGGACAGTTAAAACTGACGTGTGTAGCCAAAACTGACAACTGTACAGTTTGAAGGCGTAGTTCAAATTAACGCGTGTAAGTCAGTTTAAACAAAAAACTGAACGCTTGTAACCGGTTTTATAAATAGAAAATTCTGAACATTGTAATGATTTTTTGTTTACGGGGGGAATCTTTTCTTCCTTCTTCAAAAGATACCCTGTCTTCTGGCGCGAAAGACAGGGTTATGTGAGCATTCTAATGTTATGACAAATATTTGATATTTCTAATATTTCATAGCATTAAAAATATCCATCTCAAATAGTATTTAAATCATTTTTAATTAATTTGGTGCCGTTACAATAATGAAAGTGACTAATCGTTTTAAATCGAACGTCTTTATATCTGTCGTGTATTCTATTTTAGCGCTGGCCGACTAGACAGTTGATATGTTTAGCAAATGTATGAAATGCGACGTTACGTCAAAATAAACGCCGCAACTGTCGCCTCACGCTGTCTCAACAAATCCAGAACGTATGGATTAGCTAGCCATTGAATTGAATTATTTTAGATTAAGATTTAACGGCTTAAAATTATTTATAAGATGATACTAAGTACCTATCCACTTCTTGTGTAAAACAAAAGCGAGAAATGATTTATTAAATCATCACTTAAACTTATTTACTTTTGTCGTTATATTAAAACTTCATTTAACAAAAATTACCTGTCGAAAGGAAAATAAAAACATGCACATTTTTTTCTCTCATATTCAGGCATCCCAGCAATATTAAAGTAATTTCGTATTGCGTCTCTAGAATATTTATTTGTCTAGTACAGTTAAGCCTTGTTCGCACCAAGATACTATTTTAGTCGAGAAGAAAGTAGCATTTATTCGATCAAAGGATTTACTACTGTTCGGACTCGTTTAAGCCTTAACCTACGCACTAGCGAAGTAATTTAGTAAGTAAACGTGTCCAAACAGCAACATTTTAGTATAATAAATTAGGAAATCCTTTGTTCGGATACTTGCTACTTGCTACTCGAGTAAAATACTATCCTAGTGCGTACAAGGCTTTATTCGTGACTCGCCCGGGCACGGATGAAATATTATAAAAATGAAAGTCTATTCATTCGCAAGCTTTTACATGATTGGATGAATACCGAAGTAGCTTATTGTTACCGCGTTCCATACTATCGAAATTCCGAATTACAAATGTATTTGCTTTTGATATTTTTCCTCGCGAATTGTTACAATGTCCGATTACTCTTCAATACAATTAAGTACATTTAAATTATTTGCACGCTTCATTCAATTTAAAACAGTTAATATTGAGTTGTAAGCATTTATGAAAAATAAAGCTAATTTTAAATCAAATAAATGGTGTCATACAAAAACCATTATTGTTATTGGTTAATAATAATCTCGTCCATATTAAAAGGTTAATTAACTAAGGATATAGAATGGTATGCATTTATGATTGTGAAAGAATCGAGTATCCAAACCGGGCCAAATGAACACTGATAGCTTCATAACACTTTCGGTCATGGAAATAACTTTACTTGTTTTTTTTTCCTACAAATGTATTTAATTTATAGCTCACAAATGACCATGTCAGCGTCATTTACCCGTTAATTCAAACCGCAAAAAATATTATTTTACATTTAATGATAATTTGGTTAATTAAATGACGGGAAGTTGATATGGCAGGGGAGGGGACGTATAGAAAGAGGAATTATCCTCTTGCTGTGCGTCTCCTCATCTGTAGATTAAAGGTATTAACGTATTTGCAATTGCGGATGTCTTTGGGCATCGGTCGCTTCGCTGTTTCAGCGAATCCAGGTGGCCGCATAATTTGTTATAGTTTGTAATATAAAAAAATGTATAACCTTGGTTTTAGTACATTTAACCAACTGTCAAATAAAATACGACAGACGTCCAACTATCAATAACTCGACAGGCTTTAAAATTCGTGTCCCGTCGAGGATTTGGCACTTCGATGCGAGTATGGAATTCGTAATACTTTTTTTTTACGGCGTTCTCAGTTTTATTTTATACATTTTATATATTTATTTTGGGGCAGCGGAAAATTAGTGCTTGAAAGTTACCTATTAGCAGTAAAGAATTGAACTTAGGACTAAAATAAATTGTTTATAAGTGTTAATCACAAATTGGGAATTCCTGCTGTTTTACGATTTAAAAGAGAAAAATATTACAATTGAATAGTATTAGTAACTTAATTAGTATC
>QDHC01006236.1:1794876-1806177 GCA_013186455.1 Papilio dardanus tibullus
ATTTTTTGCACTAAAATTATAATATTTAAGCCATTTATCAAATAACTAGCGACCCGTTCCGGCTTCGCACGTGTGCAAATCGGTATAATGCTGATACTAAATACTGCAGCGTTTGTAATGTAAGTGCTAAAAATGTGTTAATTTACGACAACATATTAAAATCCTCTAAATTATCAGTTACTCTACTGTACTGTGAATGTATCATACATGAAAACCTTCCTTATGAATTACTCTATTAAAAAGCTGCATCAAAATTCGTTGCGTAGTTTTAAAGATTCAAGCATATATAGGGACAAACATAAAAAAAGTTTTTGTTTTATACTATGTAAGGATAGCTACAAGTAGCGCAGTAATGAATATGTATTGCAACGTGATGTCTACCAAAATACCAGTAATATTGGTACAGAATAAATGCAGCAAACGTTCTCTGATCCGACGTCAGCCGTGCGCAACGATTACGTATAAATTGAACAATTGTTTGAATATTGATACGTTCACTGCAAACTTGTTACTGCAACTGTCGACTTTTATACACAAAATATGCAGTTTATTTGTTATATTTAAGACAAATCTTTTACAATATAAACTATAATAAATACAATACAAGGGCTAACAAACTTAATTAATAAAAATTTACTATATTATATTTAGTAGAGTACATTTTAATCGCAGTATTTTAAAAAGCCTACATCAACTAGACACTTATTCTTAGTATAAGAATATCTTTACAATTAATTACATATGTACGATTGATCATAAAAACTTAATAAATAATAATTATCAAATTACCTTGGACTTTTTTTGATATATTTTTTTTAATTTTAGGGATACAAAAGCAAGATCGTTCTGGCGATAGCATAAGTGACACTCTTGTTTTTAATTTTAAAAGCTGATAATATTGTAAAATAGTACGTCGTTACAAAGGATCATTTATAATAAAATACGAAACGGAAATGACCTAGATTGTTAATACCAGAAACCACAGTTGTCATTGAAATAATATTACTAGTATAAAAAATATGAAGGCAAAAAACTTAAGCTGCATCGTATAATATTAATCTGAGTTGATAAAATGACAAAAGATTGTTAAAATAATTTGCTAATTAACGGCCCAATAATAAAACGACGCTTATGATCTGACAGACGTAACATTTATAATGGAATTTATTATCTATTATCTTTTAAGACATTGTTAAGTATTGAAATATTCAGCCGATAGACCTGTAATCAATTTCTGACATAATTCTTTTAGCGATTCCTTTAGTTAATATCTTAAAAAGGTGCTAAAGATGAAAACTTTAAGCGTGTTTTCCTCGTCCCCAATAACGGCGACAGTATCATCCCTCGGGGCGCAGCAACGTCCGCTCTACATCCTGAAGCTAGTTTCAATGAACCCACACTTAGACTCAAAGGCATTCTATTGAGGCCAAGAATCGCCGGAGACGCTCTTTTGAGAACCATCTTTTCATTTCATACCTTCCGTATTAACAAATACACCGTTTAGATTTTACTAGATGATGTTTTAACACTAGCATTCAATGATTTGTAGGAAATTCCTACCAATCAGAAATTTTCCTGAAACAAATGTTTTAAACCATTATTTACCTTTGTTTTTTTGACAGTGGAACAGTGATTATATACTTTTTTCATTTCTACTAGTAATTAGTATTCTTACTTAAATACCGTTTATTTTAAGAAACATGGAAATAATTTAAAAGATCGATAGATTAATAGAATCAGAAATGATTCAAGGATATATATTTTTTTATATTCTCTCAACAAATGAGGAAAAAATACGTTTATATGCGTAGCAGGAAAATACAACGATTCTGCAGATGTGTATTGAAAAAAATTATATTTTCTTTGTTTTTTTTAGTTTAACTTTAATTACAACTAATTCATTTGTCAGAATAATGTTTTATATTAAAGTGTGCAATTATCGGTTTTAGGTATGTTCATTTCTGTACCCTTGACAATTTCTTACTAAGGTCAATTTATTACGTAGCTGTAGCTCGCGACATCGTCCGCGGGGAATTAAAAATATAGCCTAAATTACTCGGAGATAATATAGCTTTCTAACGGTAAAAGAATTTTCGAAATCGATCAAGTAGTTTTTGAGTTATTTCAATATAAAAGTATAAAATCGTCTCCTCCTTTATAGAGTAAGGGCATGCAACGCATCTACAATTGCAGATGTCTATGGGCAGGAGTCGCTTCGGATTTTTAGTGAATCGTGGTGGCCACTTGCTAGTTTGCCACTTTGTATTATAACATAAAAAATAAACACAAATCTCCTCTTAACATTAATATTTTGAATGATTTCACCAACTTTTATTTTTTGGGGAATTAATGTAACTTTAATATCAATTAACTGGTTATTTTGACTGGAGTATGTAGATAATTCAAAAGTTGTAAAGTTTATTATGTAGTAAAACACTTCCCGCTTTATTCCGAAACGAGAAATAGCGTTATTACTGTAGTACTTTCTACGTTTGGTACTTTTTCATAAAAGTTATTCCAAAATACAGAACATCCTTGTTCCTGGTATTTCTTACATAATTTAGTCCAATGAGACCCCTGGTCTATCTTATTTAGTTCCGAGTGTCATATAATCGACGTCTTATTGGTCCTCGTGTATCGCAGTATGAATTGCAATACATTTTTTCGGAATAAGGGGGTACGAGTGTAAAATGTGACGCATCTATTACGTACCCGTAGTTGGATGACTAATATGGTCAATTAAGTTTATTTTGATGAGGCAGGGGTCGAACCCCATCTAAAAGATTAAAGGGGTGATCGACTGGCATCGTTCATTTCATTCGCCACCGTTACATATAAAATGCATTCTGTATTTATTTCTTCAACATTTATACGCTCGATAAAATGTTGATAATATCTTAACGATTAAAACATTTTCGTGTTCATTTTAATTAATTTAATATGACAAATCTTGACTTTTCCTTATGATATTATGAATAATAATTGTTGTAAAATACATTATCTCTACTTATAAAAGAGAGATACAATTTTTTTTTGTTGAAATAACTCAAAAACAAATGTGCCGATTTCAAAAAATCTTTTACTGTTAGAAAGCTACATTATTACCAACTACCATAGCCTTTTTTAATTCCGCGCGGACGAAGTCATGAGCAACAGCTAATTGTATAAATTAATAACTTTTAATTCACGTTATTTTACAAATTCCCATTTGCAAAGAAATTTTAATAGAGCACGGTATAAATGTTTTATTTAGCGAGGATAGACCTATAATAAGGCGGTCGTTGCTCTACAATAGGTGTATGTATGTCAACATAGCGTTGTCAAAATTGTAAGCGATTGCTCCGAGCGCCATCGTGCCTCTGACCGACAAAACTTTACACGAGCAAAGGTTGAACTTTAATACGGGGTATCGTTCTAGTTCCACGATTTATATCTTTTTTCCTCCTATAGATTTTTTCCCTATATGACATTAATTTATGAGATGCTTTTAAGAAAGTATTGTTTTTGTTTGGTGTGGTATTTGAACAGTTTGATATGTAATGTGGTAAAAATAAAGCGAAGAAGTTTTTAAATCTAGGAGTTACAGCTCCTTACAGGCTCCTTGTGAACCTACTTACAGGGATATATTTTTGACTTCTTATCTTTAACAAACGCCTATATTTTTACATCTCGCGATCTCAATTTTGCATTCACAAAGAGCTAAGTAATTAACTCTGTCAACACTAATTATTTAAAATAAGCCGTATTTATACTCGTCAACGCAATGCCCGCTCTATTTTGTCCAAGTCTTAGTTTATCCGTGCTAAACATAGAACTCGTATTCAAGACTTGTCACAACTTCATTGAGTTTAATATTTTACTTAAATGAGACGGTGTACGCCTTGAACTAAATTGTCGATACCAGAGCTAGTACTACGATAAATTGATAAGAATAAACTCTATAATACTGCGTTTATTTGATATTAGTTTTATAGATATTATAGATGTTTAACAAATTAATGTACTAAATTATAAGTACGTAGAAAAATTAAGTGTTACTCTAATCATAAAATGCGAAAGAATTAGGTTTTACTTTGTAATATTAATAAGTTATCGATGCAAGGTAAAAATATTTAAGCTTATAAACCAAAACTATTTTACCCTTGAATTCCACTGTGGCCAGAAATAGTTTTTATTAATATTGATATTATATTACCAAAATCCTTCTATCATATTATAAGAACCTTAAGACGTATAATAACTAAACCATTGTATTTGAAAAAACTTTTCTCCTTAAAACATGAAAAGGTGAATACATAACCTTTACTCGTAGTAATATTGAACAAAAATAACTTTGCATATCTAAATATTATCTGAAAAGGATTGTATTCAATGTTTTTAATTTAAAAGGTTCCATTCGGCGCTGTAACTACTCTAGAAAACAAGTCTCGTGGAATCACTCGTTCCCCGTACGCTCCTGCAATGTTGTTAATATTTTCTTCGCAAATCTTTTATACCTTTTTCACAGCGAATTCCATTCAAGCAGTTTGTGGAGTTTAAATCGCTTCTTTATTAGAAGACGCTTTGAATTTAGAGTTTTCCATTTTATTTACGAAGCAACAAGCTTGTAACTTGATAATGTAACTTTGGAGATGTTATTGATGGATTATCCTTACTTAGGAATAATATAAACCCGTAAACCAAAGAAATACACAGAGATAAGAAACTTCCATTGAACTTCATAACATTCATTTAAGGTAGTTCAGGCACTCGCGTCTTCTAAATTAGTTTCTTTAATAATCTATACTAATATTATAAAGAGAGAAACTTAGTATTTTTGAATTTTTGTTTATATTAAAATAACTCAAGAACTACTGGGCCGATTTCAAAAAATCTTTCACTTATAGAAAGCTACATTATCCCCGAGTAATATGTTATGGGCTATATTGTTTAATTCCACGGACGAAGTCGCAAGCAACACCTATTTATTAATAAATCTGTCTTATCTATAAATAAATAACGACAAATAATCACAAGTTATCATCAAAGAAGACCACACCAGCATTCAACACTAACAAACTTGTAAGTTATTTAATCACATGCTTAAATCACGTGTTAAGTTAATTAAGATTTAAGATATTTGAAGTGATAATATTTATCGATAACCCAACTTATTTCACTTTATCGCATTTGTAAATGAAATGGTATACTAATCTGATAAACAAATGTTGAAGAGTTTTTTTTTAATTAAAGATCATATTTATGTTTAATTGATCATGCATTAAATTACTATGTGAATAATTAATTATAATCTATGTATCTGTGTGCATTAGATGTAGAAGTATTCATTATGTTGGTATAATTATGAATTATTTTAAAGTGTCTTATATCGTGCTATGGTCAGTCCTGTCGTGAGGATATACACTCTCCATTTACGCTAAAGATGCCCTTAGTGGCTAATTAACGACTCTGAGTGCAGCAATATCGTAAGATACACTCTTATCTAGTTAGATAAATAATAACAATTTAAAACATAATGCGATTTTCGATAAACAAGTTGATAATTTACACAGATTATAGCAGTTTGTTTAAATACAGTAAGTTTGCGCGCTCGTCGCTTCATCATAAATTCTATTCGAGCTTACGTTATAACATAAAATATAAATTGTTATACGTCACTATTTAGTCCACAGGGTTGCCACTTATAGAAGCAACAATTTCATTTTTTTTACACTTAAAACAACATACAAACTTTTAACGAGTTAATAAGTTCAAACGGCTTGAAATAAGATACTGAGTTTCGCAAATAAAATTAAGATGGAATTCATACGCCAAGAAAAACACATGCAATATAACATAATAACCGGTTCCCGTTAAATTCGTTGCTCCCTACCTACGTTGAAAATCCCAAAGGGGCTTTTTATATTTATCTTTGAAACCAGTACAAATAAAAGCAAATCCACTCATCCAACATCAGATATTAATCTCGGTCAATTCCCGTAACATTAGACAAGTGGCAACCCGAATTTAACACTGTATAAACTTATTCAACGGCGGGAAGGGAGCAACCCTCGTCTCAAGGTCACAGGGGTGAGCGCCGATGTGATTTGTATTCCATTCATTTGTACACTGCTTTATTTTAAATGCACTCATACGATGTGTAACTGCTCGGTGGTTTACACGATGCGTTTATTTAATTCACTTTAATGTAATTTCATTCAGTCAATGCGTTAAATCGATTTACGATAAAACGTACTTGGCAACGTTCGCCGTGTAATAAAAATTACTTCACAATATACATTTTTTATTGTAATTTTAAAAATATTAATTAATCGTATAAAAAGCAGCAAGCAAATAAAATCCTTACAGTTAAAAGCTCTGCTTGGAAACATTGGCTAGTATATTTTTATATATTTTTTAAGAATTATGAAGCCAAAAGATATAATTTATGTTAACAAACTTAGCAAGGGAAGCCGGTCCATACATTATCAAGCAAATACGTGACAAAATGATGAATGGCGTTAGTTAGAGTGCCCTCAAATAACGGACGTGTATGTAATTGTATGTGTGAGGAAGTAACGAAGGACGTGTGCCAAGCCCTTGAATCTTAACCCCTAGGTTCCCGTATGAATCACGACCGTAACAGCATTTATTTTTAAGTTAAGAAATCTATTTATGACCCAAACAAACTATTTAAAACTATTCCCTTACTCGAGTCTTTAGTTTTGTACTCACCAGGATATTATTTTAGACGAGTAGTAAGTAATTTAGTAACTAAACGTGTCCAAACAGCGACATTTTAATAGACTAGATTAGTAAATCCTTTGTTCGTATATTCACTACTTGCTACTCGACTAAACTCTTGGTGAATAAGGCTTTAAGTTGTATTCTTGGGAAATGCTTTCAATAATAAACTATTTACTTACTTCATACGTTTGATAGAAAATGTATAAAGTAAGTATTTAAAGTTAAGCGTTTAAAATAAATAATTGTTTTAGTTAATTCACGGTGTATTATTTAGTTTGAAACGTGTTTGATTCATAACCGGGCACGTGGTTAATAGCAGTCATAACAATGAGTAGTAAACTATTATGGATGCGGCTATTAAGCGACCGTTTATGTTTCAATTAAAAGAAAACATAAGAAACCTGCAACTCCAAAAAAGTAGCTGAGAATAATTGATCATACATATTTTTCTTTGTCATTTAATAAGGCCATGTGGTAAACTCCATTACATGGTTATAAAAATACCTATATTCTATTTATTTTTGTTTGTTTTTTGTGTAGTTAAAAACATACTTAAGTACATAACACACTACATTAAGTTCGCTTTTAAGTGGGTTTGAAGCAATCCCTACGCACATCGCCCTTATAAACAATTTTATTAACGTTTTCCGCGAAATATGATCGCTGGAATAGTTTTTATTGCCTATCTTATCACGCCGCTGTCGGGGGCGTTAGTTCACAGAATTCCTTAACTCATAATATACGAATATTAAATAGTAAGTACCTAATAGTTACGTTAGAAGTTGTTATGTTAATTACGTCTACAAACACTGACGGAGTCGATTATTACTTACATGATTGTGTAAATTAATGAAGATTACATTTTGTTTATAAATCATACTCATTAATATTTCACAGATAAAAAAGGTTTTAATTTATTTCCCCAGAAGAAAAAGCTGAATTGAATTACAGTATTTATTGGTGTATTTGAAATTATAGGTAACTTATATTTTGCAATGTTATTTTTACAAATAAATATTCCAATGTAATTTCCCCCATTACTCAGCAAGGAAATCCACCGCAGTTAAACAAATACAACAATTAACCAGAAAGTAATAAAGAACGAAACTTTCCGTAATAGATTCGTTTCATCTATTGAATTTAATACAACATCGGAACGGTATTAACTTGGACCGTTGTCAAAAGCTGTTATTTATAATCACGGCTAGATCTTGAAGAATGTTCATGCTCCCAACACACAAAGAACATAAAATTACATAGCATTATACCGCTACTAAGCATAAATATTAGCTTTTGTGAACTGATATCCATCTATATTATTTTAAAGTAGGCTTTTCGTACTCTATACAAATAATAGTAAATAATAATCTCTTCAAATATGTTCACAGACAATAATTTTGCATAACAAAAAAATCTTGCCTTAACTAAAACTAATAGAATAGGGCAATGAACTTTAGAAGGTTTTGAAAGTTCCTACTTAGTTACAGGAATAAAAATAAGTGTAGCGCATGATAGGCTAATGCTTTTTCCGATAGTCGCCATATGACTAGGAAAGTGATGATTCAGATTTGAACCCGGACACTACATACTTACTAAGTACAGAGGGTAATGCACGCTAGTCGACAAAAAGTCGAGCGAAAATAATAATGGAGAAAAAAAACATTCATCGTATCTAACCAATTTAAGGACAATGAACTCACTAATACGATCTTTGAACTTCACGACGACGCGTGCAAAAAAATAAACACAATTTTTATCTAACTTTGTTATGGTAATAGTTTGCGTCATTACAAATCCATAGCTTAGTAAGGCTTCCTTCTAGTGGTGACATGCTCTATTATATTTGGATTACATCGATCTTTGTTATTAATGTGTTGGAATAGAAGCATTTCAATCAAACTTTATATTTGATACATAATTCAGACATATTAACATTGTTGACAGGCAGTTCGTCTTAACACCAATACTTATAAACCATAAACAAGATGCACTATGAAATTGTGGAATGCAATAAAATAACTTTGAACTCAACTATAAAATGTATAATATTCTTAGATTACGTTGCATAGCACAAACGTATCTCAACAACCACGCCCATATGACATTAAAGAAGTAATTGAGTAATTATAGTCACTCGAACACTGTCGCTGTAAATTGCGTTCAACAGTTTGTATGTCAAACCCATGGTCAGAGATACACGTCAACCTAAATGCGATAGTTTGTAATTTAGTACCCGTCCTTTGTAATTTAGTACTGCATTACGCATTAAACCTATAGTTTTAACTTCACATCTAAATTAAGATCTTCTTTTTTTAAACCGATAAGCACTGGAAACTAAACTCTTTTTCTTAAAATTTTCAACAAAACATATAATGCGTGCTTATTTAATGAAAGATTATTATGTAATTTAGAAAAACTATCACCGGTCAAGTTTTTATTACATGTTATGTTTCTTTCTAGGCGCCATAAGCAATGAAACAAATACAAATAAAATCGTATCGGGCATAGATTTATCAATGTTTTAGAGATTTTATTTACATAGGCATAAACATCGTAAAGATAAAAATGCCATAAAAACTTAGTATTTTTTGCTCGTTATTTCCACGACTCATTTCGCGGACGTCGGTTTCCTACAGATTTGTAATTCTGGTTGCGTCACATCTCAGAGGTCATCGACACCGCCGCCTAATGCGCGCTCACTAAAAATGCCGACAAATGTTTATTGTTCATTTTGATACAATTATGTTACTGTATTCAATTCATTGAAATACTGTTCTGACGAAGCACACAAAATTGATACGTTGCAAAATTATATTTTGACAGCTGTTAAATTGAAGTAGGTTAAATCATAATAATTGCTTTGTAGGATTATTTATTTAAATCTATAGTTCAAAGCACTCATGAAGAAACTTACTTATATGGTATTATTTTTATTTATGTTTACTTTATTTTGTTTGAAAATTTTATAAAAAATATTTTAGATTTCGTCGAATGAAACTAATAAGTAGTACCTAATTAAAAATGTGTGAAATTATTAAATGTAATTTAATTTTTACATTAAGCATATTGGCTTTTTTAAAACCTTGGCCTACCTACCCCACAAGGCAAGATCGCCGTAAATATATGCTAAAAATAAGTGATGCATTAGCTGGTAAATAGATCGCGACGACAAATTGTCATCTTGTTTGTTCCAATACCCGACATAATGTGGGTCACGGCATTATATTTGGTGCTCAGTTATGTTGTGAATATTGCTTTAAGAATGATTGATGAATATAACAGTTCCAACATATTTATGTATTCCTAACATATTTCATATATTTTTATCTATGTTATTGAAGGGAACATTACTTATATGCCTTGCCTTGGGTTTCGACTGCGGCAATACTTTTGCAAAAATAATCCTGCTATCCCTTTCCTATTCTCCCTATATTTGAAAGAAACACAGATAATGTCTTAATACGGATTTGTTATAATATTTTAAGGTTAGAATTAACTCCGTGGGAAATTAAACTGCTTATATTAAACAAATCAACACTTTCTATAAAAGTATACAAACAAATATCAATATTAGTTGCTTAGCGACTGTTGGTAAACATTCAATGTATCGGAACACGTATCTGTTAACACTTTCCTAACTGAGATGGAGCACTTTGTGAGAGCCAGATTTAATAGTAAAGCTCTCGAGTTCGGACGTTAGTTTTCCTTCGAAAATAGTTGTAGTTTGATTAACATTAAGCTTGTTCATTTTGTTGTATGAAGGTTTGATTGTATTTTAATTTAAATGTATCAAGTCCATCCATCTTTGGACCAAGAAAATCTTTATACTTGTAAGCCAAACATACGTTTTGGTCCTGATATTATAAACTCGTTTGTTATTATTTTATTACAACAAATATATTTTATAAATATACAAATAAATTGTTTTAATATTCATAAGTGTGGTAGAGCGAGCTCGCAATTGACTATATCAATTGTGTTCGTGGACAAACAATAGATAATGAAAAACAATCCCGGCACACGGCGCGGTACTGAATTCATACGGAATCGGAAATTTGAATTTCAAATGCGGCTCGTCCATTTTAACAACCTATCGATATGCGTCTATTCTTTGAGTAATCTTTCACACAAGGGTAGAGGAATTTACAGAGCAATAAATAATACAGGGGGTTACCCAACGTATGTTTCGATTGGCGATATCGCTGATGGAATCAACAAAAATTTATGAAACTAATGACATTCGATAAGTCATGTGCTCGTCACGTGTGAGATATCGAACATCATTGTCAGTTCCATATATTTTTGATGTTCGCTATCGAATCGCTTAAAACCGCATGTACTTTGGGAAACCCCCCAGTACTACTATTTCTTAACGCACACGATGGCTGTGTGTTTCGATCTTAGTGACACTTGGATTAGATCGTTAACACTGAAGTTATCTTTGAACAAAAACAGAGGTAAGTGCCACGGCAGTGAAATTCCAGTGATACAGAACTTCGATAGCGAACATATACGAATGTATGGAACTGACAATGAAGTTCGATATCTCACACGTGACAAGCACATGACTTATCG
>QDHC01006236.1:1824957-1840586 GCA_013186455.1 Papilio dardanus tibullus
CATATTTCTGTAACTTTGTAAAAGTATATTTAAGCAGCTGACTGTACATTTGATTTTATTGCCCTTTTCATTATAAGCTACAATACATTTTGAATACAAGATACTAGCATCTTAAACACAAAGAAAAAAACTAATGTAAACTATACAAAATAAATCAAAATGTAATATTCAATGTTATTACATCAAATATCACATTCCAAAATCATATCTCACAAGTACCCAGTATTTTAAAGAAAACTGAATTAAACATTATTATATTGGAATAAAATTAAAAAAAATGCTATCTAGACATATAAAATGCCCATAGGTTAAGTTGTTATTATTTCCACAGTTAAATGAAAAGAGTTACATAGAAGATGTCACTCTTTTAATTTAGACATAGAGATAAAAAGGTTGGTATTTGAGTCAAACTTTATTGAAGTTGACTCTTGATATAAATATTCAAGTGTAATATTAAAAACAGGATGGCTGTCATTACCCAAGTCTGATATATTAACTGGATGCTAAATACCTCAGAAATTACAGCAACTGTTGGTCTTACGAGCCGTTTTATAAAATGCCTTACTGTGCATTGTCAAACTGTCAGACTTAGCAACTAAATCATCCAGTTTCTCTCCCCTATCTAATACAGCTTTAATTGTATCATGCAGTATAATCTTTGTTTCATCGAGGTCAGTTTGTATCTTAGTTAAAGCATCCGCTTCTCTTGGATTCTGATATTTAGCTAAATATTGAGGTAGAACAGGGAAATCTATAGATGTTTCATTACCAGTAGCCCATAAATTTGTAGGCACTTTAGCAGTAAATTCATCTAGAATCTTAGTTATTAAAGTGTGAGCTACTCTATTCGGGTACTCATGGTCGGATATAAGAATTCCCGCGAGGTTATCTGCTCGTACATAAACTTGTAACATATATTCACCTTCTTTGACTGATTGTCGAGTCGCTTGCTGTGTTCTCTCCACTATAGTTTTACTCACAAACACCATGAATTCTTGTACAGATGAACGTTGGAAGAAACTAAAGCTCTGCAAATCGTACGCTGCTTTCAGCACAGTTGCGCTGTTCACTCCTTTGTAAAGAACTCCTAATGCGTACACTCTGACCATGTTGAGGAATGTAGTTTTGCTTGAAGGAGCTTCGACCAATTTTATTTTTTCTGGGGTTTTTGGAGTTTAAAGTCGTAATAAGTGAAAGTTGTAATTGGGCAACTTTATCGATTACGATATTTTAACACATCAGGGATTAGTGTAACAGAGGTATTGTTTCACAGTTTAGCAGATAAGTACTATTAAAACTTGCGGAAAATATAAATCTTCATTAATCTAGAGTTTAAATAAATTATAATCATGAAATACTCGAAACGAAGTTAAGTAAAATGACAGATGGCCAATTATTTTTTGGTTGACAATGACATTCTTTTTTTTTTCATCAAAATACTCAGAGGGAAAAAAACGTTAGAATAGTGGGATAATAAAGTTCAAAAGTAAAAATGACGTTTCACTTACTTACAATATTTACTTACAAGAATTTCGTATAGCTTTCTTTTTTTAACCTTGTTTACAAAAAGTTATTTCATTGTTTTAAGTTTAAATGTTAAGTAACTAGTTACTCTATGATTTATTTGATTTCGATTTTGACAATGACATGAGTGACGTGACCCCCAGTGACCTCAATGAAGTTAAAGTTGTATACTTGTTTAATGTTTATGTTTATTACGAAATAAACAAGATTGAGGACTTATTATAATGAATAAGTTGTACATAAGTGATCTTTATCTGAACACATACCTACAATAAATCTGAATTGCTCAACAACGATGTCAACAATGTCTGAAAACGTAGAAAAAGTAGAATGTGGTTTGGATGCTAGAAGACGGGTATTGAATTTAGCAGTTTCAACAGTACTTCTTGAAACTGGCTTCGACTCTGCTGATAAAATGTCTCTGGAGACTTTAACTGAAATGCTACAATGTTGTATGTATGGCTTCCACTAACTTTTAAAATTTATTATCTTAACTGATATATTTAAATGTTAGTTCAAAACGTGTTGTAAAATTAGAATGTTCATACTGTTATGAACATTCTAATTTTACCACAGAACTAACGAAGATCCTCTTGACTTTCAGTTTTTACTGAAATTGGCAACTCAGCAAGAGGATATTGTGAACTATCAGGAAGAGTTGAACCAGTACTAAGTGATATAGTTATGGCTTTGGTAAATATGGGTATGTTAACTAAATTTTACTCTTATTGATATTTAGGTCAGAACATTGAATTGTATACTAAGGTTACTCCTTCCCACTTTGTTTTCTAGGTATAAATATCCAGGGAATAGAGCAGTATGCAGGGAGACCCAATAGACATGTGGTTCAGCCACCTCAGCAAGCCACTGCCCCGCGCACTCCGGCCATGCTGTCAGCGGGGGCCAAAGCAAAGCCTGCACCACATATACCATTTCATTTACCTCCACTACCTGACCCTCATGCCTATATTCGGACACCAGTAAGATTTTTACTCAATAAGCCTGCATTCACACAAGCACTTTTATAATGCCTTTGCTCATACATTTGCTGTAAAATGACTCTTGTTACATTTGTCCAGGGCTCAAAATTCATTGAGGCAAGATAAATATTTAAAAGCCCCACATTATGATCGGTTTTTAAGCGCGCATTGAAAAAGCGCTCGTATGAATAGTTACTCTTGTTGAAAATGTTTTTAGCTCTTAAATTATAGACAAAACAAAAGTCTGGTTCTTAAACTGTCAAGTAAAATACTGGGTATGCTATAATTGATAGAAGAGTATTTGTTTTTATTTATTTTACAGACACACAAACAACCAGTAACAGAGTATGAGGCGATAAGAGAAAAAGCAGCCACACAAAAGAGGGATATCGAAAGAGCACTCACAAAATTCTTAGCTAAGACAAGTGAAACACATAATTTGTTTAACACAGATGATAACCAAGTTTATCCATGTAAGTATTTGCCATGTATTTCTATATATATCTTTTTATTTGAACTAATTAGTGATATTAGAAATTCAAAAGCTACAATGGAAAAATGATTATTTGAAGTTATCTTCATACTGCTTTATTCCAAAACAAGAATCAGCATTATTAGTGTTGTACTTTCTATGTTTGGTACTGGTACATTCATAAAATTAATTCCAAAATATATAACATCCTTGTTCCTGGTACTTCTTATGATACATAATTTGTTCCAATGAGACCCCTGGTCTATCTTATTTAGTTCAGAGTGTCGTCCAGTATCATATAATTGACAACTTATTGGTTGTCATTTATCGCAGTACTTTATACATTTTTTTGGAATAAGGCAGATAGTCTAACGGATGTTGGTGAAATTTGATATAGATGTAGAATTTACTGATTTCTTTTATGGTTGCTTTGAGATGGAGTTGTGGGTGAAAGCTACTTTATTTTGACAACAAATTATTTTTTAATTTGAATAGTAAAAAAATTGGTCATTTGTTTTAGTAATAGCATGTAAGCCAACATTTCCTGCATATCTACCGTGTCTCCTGCCAACCGACCAGGTCTTTGACTTTGATGAGTTAGAATATCACTTTCAAGTGGCTAACAGAACAGAAGACATGCCGGCTGACAAAAAAGGTAAGATTGACAAAAAAAAACATACAAATAACCATTATTTCATAACATATACCCTATACAGGGAGTGTAATGCATCGTCAGACTTTTCATAAGTAGTTAACACTCGCCCAAACCACATTTTTTTTTTTTGATATTTTATGGCCCAAACCACAAAGGGACAGCCATAGACAAGAGAAATCAAATAAAGACTTTTGAACATTAATTGGCTTACTTTTGGTAATTATGTTTTTTATTTGTATGTGTAATTACAGATCAATCAGATAATGAAGGTGAGAATGGAGGTGACAATGATAATGCCAATAATTCTCAATCTGAGAATCAAGACAATGCAGCACCTTTGAGCCCGGAAAGAAGTAAAACTTGAGAAAATATCATTAAAAATATATTTTTGATTAAATTAGTATCATGAAATTTTACTTTTCATTATCCCATAACTTTGATAAAGGTTTTATTACATTAAAATAAGTACTTCAATAAAAAAAGTTTTTGTTAAATTGGGAAACATTATTATGTTCTAATTGGAATTCTCTATACGTAACTTAAATTGCTGTTAAGTTGAAGATTTTGTTCTGGAGGGAAATTCAGCTTATTGATATTTTATTGTTGTTAACTTTGAACTTTTACCTGAATATCCTAAAAAGAGCAAAATAAAAAAAAACTGTATAGACAAAATTATACCATTTAATCTTAAAAACGTGAGAATTACTTTGAGGATGAATTTATAACAGGGAGGATTTCAATTCCCTCTCTCTTCACAACAGTGACCTGGAAGTTGGGCAGACTGACAAACAGGCGCTTGTGCACCTCTTGCACACACTTCTGAAGTATTTCATATGCCTCCTTTTCTGTTAAATCTGAAAACAAAAACATTTTTAATTTAATTATACATTTACATTATGCCAGGAAAGGCAAACTGTTGGCATACAAAATGTTCTGAGCAATTATAAGAAAATGGTGTGTTGAAAATTAAAGGTTTGCCACCTCTGCTTTTTGCACAAACTTTGTTTATATTTATCAAGTAGGTTTTTAAGTTTGATATAAAATAATTACCTTTTTTATAATACCGATCCATCACACTCAAACTTAAGTAACCACCAAAACCATGAGCTGCGAATGGAACTTTAATGCTGGATGCCAAGTAATCCATGAAATATAGTTCAGGCCCATTTTCCTTGTCATAACCACCCATCAAGATGTTTACGAAGTATGGTGACTGAAATCAAAGAGATAGAGTAAATATTAATTTGTTTAAAGCATAGGCCGTATTTATCGACGTATCTTTTGATAACGTAACTTTATGGTCTATATTGGTAGAACTTTGAATTTTTGCATATAACTTACACTGCTCCTGAGGTACTCAGCTAGGTTCCGGCGAGTAAAATTCGCTGCTGCTGTCGGCCCAAGCTCATAACCATTGCGCATTTTATACAGTTGAATGTTCTTTGCAATATATTCGGCAAATTGTGTTGTGTCGCCGGAATCTCCTACCACGCCCATCACAAGCTTGTCCGATATTTTGTATATCTTTTCTTCATCTATCGAAGGAACGAGTATTGTTAGGGAAAACCGTAGGAAAGAGAAATGAAGAAAAACCGAAGTTGCTCACTCACCATCTTTCATCACCATAATACTGTGGCTATTTGTCTGATCCGCAGCTATCATAACAAAATCGTTACATTGGATTCCCAATAAACATTGTAAATTGATATTAGACATATTTATAAACTTATATTCTTGAAATACCGCTACAAACAATATAAACGAACAACCTCGACAAGCAAAACTCGAAACTTGTCAAATCATTTATTATTCTTGAGGGTTGCATCAATATAAATAGCTTGAATCGTGAGAAATAAAAAGAACTTTAAATATTAATCGAAGAACAGTGCCTAATAAAATCTCCAATATAAAATTAGTTTAAAATATTTTTTTTAATGAAATCCTTTTAAGCGAAGAAAATATCTTTTGGTACAGTTTTAAACCATAAATTAGATTACAGCTGAGAGATCTCATATCCAATGCCTACTTAATTAAAAAAAAAACAGCTGACAGACTGACAGATACTGACATTGACGTTTCGTAAAAAGAAAGAAGCCGAAAACAAATTTATAAATTCAAGAAAATAAAAGTTCACATAAAGTTTATAATTATTTCTACCGCTTTATTAAGAAAATTGTTATGCAAAAAAATGTTCAAAAAGGTTGCTGTTGGTATATCTGGAGGTGTCGACAGTGCTGTTGCGGCACTGCTTTTAAAACGTTTAGGTTAGCTTTTTAGCCGTTATATATAAGGACAAAATATGAATTACATAATTAATACATTTTTGTTTTTAGGTTACCATGTCGAAGGGGTGTTTATGAGAAATTGGGATCATAATTATGAAGCAGGTTTTTGTTCAGATGAAAAAGATTTCGATGATGCTTCATTTGTTTGCCGTAAGCTCGATATTCCTTTGCATAAAGTGTATTTCATCAAAGAATATTGGAATGAGGTGTTCACGGTATTGCTGAAGGAATATGAGACAGGTTTAACGCCTAACCCAGACATATTGTGCAACCGATATATTAAATTTGATAGCTTTTTTGAACATTGCAGGAACAATTTAGGAATTGATGCAATAGCTACTGGTCATTATGCAAACACTTCATTTGGACCTTATTTAGAATTTTATAGGGAAAATGAAGGTAATTCTTTAAACTGAAACCATATAAGTTAATATTAATGCAATTGTTTAATCTAAGTTGTGTTCAAACAGGTTTTAATATACTAATTATATTGATTTTAGATGTGAGATTATTACAGCCTAGAGATAAACATAAGGATCAAACATTCTTTCTATCGCAAGTGAAACAATTTGCTTTAAGAAGATGTATGTTTCCACTAGCAAACTTGTTGAAAACAACTGTGAGGGACATAGCTAGAGATGAAGGCTTGATTCAAGTTGCTAATAAGAAGGAGAGTACTGGAATATGTTTTATAGGAAAACGAAGATTCCAAAACTTCATTGAAGATGTTTGTAAATATTCTGTCTTTATTTGGTGTAATAATCTGTAGCCTACATATTTGACTGTTTTATTTACTTTTCAGTATATAGAAACAAAAAAGGGTCTTTTCATAGACATTGATACCGGACAGCCTGTAGGAGAACACAGCGGCATACATAAATGGACGGTCGGACAAAAGTGTTGTTTGGCTAATTATAAAAATCCGTATTTTGTATTCAAGAAAGATTTAAATACAAACAATATTTTTGTGGCAAGTTGATTTTGACCCTTATTACTTTTAATAGATTTGGTACACTTTTCTAAGTTTTTTATTTTCAGGTGTCTGGAACTGAACATCCAGGATTATGGAATCATTTATGTTTTACAACAGAACCTCATTGGATACACAGTGAACCTCAAGATTTGCAGCATAACAGCATATTACATTGTTATTTTAGATTTCAACATACAAAACCCTTAGTGCCTTGTAGAGTTAGTAAGAATGCTGAAGGATTGACAATTTTTTTGGAAAAACGTCTAAGAGCACTTACTGAAGGGCAGTTTGGTGTTCTTTATAAAAATAATGAGTGTCTCGGCAGTGCAAAACTTAAAAACATTTGTCATAATATATCATACTAGGTGTTGGTCGCGACTTCGTCCGCGTGGAATTAAATAATATAGCCTATGTCACTTGGGGTAATGTAGCTTAGTAATGTTTGAAATCGGTCCAGTAGTTCTTGAGTTATTTCAACACATACAAAAATACAAAAATTGAAAAATACAAAGTTTATCTCTTTATAATATTAGTACAGACTAATATAAATTGTTATTTTTATATTATAAATAAAAATATGTTAAAATCATTTGTTTTTGTTCACACTTCACTAAAATTAGAATTCATTCGAAGTTAAGTATTTATTGGTAAAAGCAGTTAAAGCTTATATTTGTGTTCGTCACAAAAACCAACAATGAAAATCGTTTATCGACACCTTTCTTTTCAATAATGAAAATTTTCGTTTTTAATAGTTTGCAACAACTTGTCACCTTGTGGCTTCATTAGACTGAGTTCGCGATAAAAACGCTTATTTTGCTTCGAAGTAAGGTCGTTTTTTTTGGTTGACAGTGATCTAATGAAGTCGTAGGGTTAGTGGCTATTTTCGGCCAAAAGGACATGTATCCAGGGTGTTAAATATAAAAAAGTGACTGTTGTCGAAATCTATCTGTCAAAATTAAAATGTCAATGTCAAATAGAAACAACTTTTTGTTGCTCGGTTAATAATATTTTTGAGGAGTTTTATGATATAAATCTAAAGTGATAATAATTCAAAGTTTATCAGAAGAATATTGGATGTAGCTTCAAATGTCGACACCACCAGTTAATTATAATATTCCTCCTCCTTCGCTTAATGTACCTCCGCCGGTACATTCTCCGGTGGTACCGGTTCTCTCTCCGGTACCACCTCCTCAGTATTACAACCATCCTCCACCATACGGAGCCAGAATACCACGAAATACGGTACCGCCGTATTTAGACATGGCAGCATTCCCCCCTCTGAATGTCCCTCCTCCCATCCCTTTTCCATCCAATGACATTGCAGCCTCTTTCCCCGTCCCTAACAATCCTTCAAGCTATTATCGTCAAATTGGTTACGGAAACCATGACAGGGGTGCTTACAGTAAATACAAAAGTGAAAAAGTTACTCGATCAAGTAATAGTGATTCTTATAGTTCAATAGATAGACCATCTAATTCCTCGCAAGATCATCCAAACGGACCGAGTAGTTCCAGATCAAGATATTCTCGACGTGAATCAAGTTATGAAAGAGAAAGGAGTTACGATAGGGAGAGAAGACGAGACAGGGATAGCTCCGAAAGGAGGAAAGAAAGAGAATATAAGGAGGCAAAATATTGGGAACATAGGAGATCTAGAAGTCCATCAAGTTACCATGACCGTTATAGAGATAGAGAGAGATATATTGAACACAGGCAGAGGGAAAGAAGACATGAATATAAAAGATCTCATAGCCCATACCATAGAGATTATAGAAGCCACAGTGGTATTGATTCTCGTGACAGACGGGACAGGAGGTCACCAAGTAGACTGAGTGAGAGATCAAGGAGAGAATCCCACTCTCACAGCAGAGCTCGGGATAGATCACCTAGTTATTATCGTGAATCAATGCCAAAGAAACCTTTAACAGACCGTGAAAAGATCTTAGAAGACTTCAGGTATCAAAATTGTTCTTTGTTTATATGTAACTAGCTGTTGCTAGCGACTTCGTCCGCACAGAATTGTATAATATAGCCTATGTTACTCGGGGATAATGTAGCTTTCTATGAATGAAAGTATTTTTGAAATTGGCCCAGTAGTTCAGTGGTACTATAATTTCACTAAATTGATATAATATTAAAGAAAAAATGTAATATAAATGCAAATAATTTATTGGTAAAACAAATTACAAGTCTTTTTAAAAAGAAAAAAATAATTGTGTCAGGTATACAGTAACAATTTGTATAAAAACATCATAGTACTCGTAATACCTAAAAAATGTCTTGAGTTTGAGTAGGTAGTACTTTTTTAAGATTCAATATGAGGCCACTGCCACCTCCCGCGCAGCCACATTATGTTTTAAACAATTGACATAGAACTAATATTCTTAGTTTGATAAAAAAAAAACAAAAAAAAAGAAAAACTATAATATCTACCCTATAAATGCTTTTTATTTGGTTTAGGAAAAACTACTGCGAGACATCTGGGGAGTTTATAAGGAAGATGGAACAGTGGTCTAGGGAACATCAATCTGATGAAGAAGAGGTACTTAATTATGTAAAATATTCAATTTAGTAAATTATTTATAAAACTTTCTGTATTTTTAGGAAAAATGGCTTCAATATTTGTATAAGTTGACCATTTCTATATTAACTACTAATTTATCATTTACTAGCGACCCGCCCCGGCTTCGCACGGGTGTCAATCGGTATAATGCTGATACTAAATACTGCAGCGTTTGCAATGTAAGCGCTTAAAATGGTGTTAATTTACGACATCATATTAAAAACCTCTAAATTATCAGTGTTACTCTACTGTATTATGAATGTATTATACATGAAAACCTTCGTTATGAATCATTCTATCTATTAAAAAAAAACGGCATCAAAATCCGTTGCGTAGTTTTAAAGATTCAAGCATATATAGGGACTACTATGTAAGGATTAACTTTCTTTTAGACTTCAAAAATGTGGTACAGAAGTTCACCAGCTGAGTTGTACTATAAACCGGCACTAGATGGTCTTGGTGTCATGCAGACAAGTAAATTGGAGAAACGTTGTACTACATTCTATAAGGAATTAATAGAAAGAGGCAAGAAAGCTAGACCTGAAGTGGATGAATTGCCACAGATGAAGCCATCAAGAGGCAAAGCTTGTAAACATAGAAGTTAGTGCAATTTACTAAAAATGTCCCATAAAACAATAATTATTTAAGATTTGATAATTAAGTTGATTTATCAAACATATTTTTTAATAAATATTACGTCAATTTTACAGAATTTATATTAAAAGTCGTTTAATCATTTTTGTATTTAAAAATTGTATTTTATGTATCTTTTTAGTGGATGACAAAAGTTCATCATCATCAGACAGTGATGAATGTTTAGATGAAGATGGTCTGCAAGGCTATTCCGATAGAATCATGATGGAGCTGCAGAGGAAACAGAGTCATCCAAGACGTCTTCATCCTGAAATGTGGTATGTAACAGGACAAGTCTATAAATCTACACCAGATTCTAGATAAACAAAACACAGTAATGACTGTGCTTTCTACATTGTCAGATTTTTTAGATTGCTGTTTAAAATGTTCACTCACTTGTATATACAAGTAACAACTTAATATTGACCACCACTGGATTATAGCTATGTAATGGTTGTGATGAAAATCTATTCCACAATAACTTTACTTGTTAGATGTCAAATGTATAAGGCCTTCCACTCTGGTAGCACTAGCAGTCGTCCACAATTCCATCCGCGCGGAGAGAAAAAAAACTTAGTAGCATTAGTTATTTTCCAAAATATGTTCTACATCTGTGTAAAACTTCATGGAGATCCATTCAGCTGTTCCGAGATACCTTGAAACATCCATCCAAACTATATAAGATGCATGGGAACCTATGTCAGGTTCAACAACACAGGGGAGATGAACGGGGGGCCGCTGTGCCGCTGCAGCGCGCGCGCGCGGCGCTACGGCATGCGGCACGGCGTGTACGCCGGCGAGCAGCCCCACCCCAAGTGTGTGCCCACCGAGAGCAACATTGATAAACTATATCATTATAGGTAAGTACGGGATAGGGGATTTTGATAAGTCCGGTAAAGTTTTGGAAGAAAAAAATAAATAGTTAAATTTTTAACCAGGATTACATAGAATTTTGCATCCACTAAGACTTCTAAAGTTTTATACATTTTTAGTTAAAGGTAGATTTTCAGGTCTTTTCAATGTAAAAAAATGTTTGGAACACATACAGCTAGTATTTGTCGTAAATAGATAGGACAAGTTAGCAAAAATTAGGATTACAATTTAGCAAAAAGTTACAATTTTATTTTTATAATTTTTAGAATAACGGTATCCCCACCAACAAACTTCTTGATCAAAGCTCCAACGATCATAGCTCACGATGAACATGAGTTTCTCTTCTCTGGGTTTTCAATGTTCTCTCACTACAAGCTCGCAAAGCTACCTACATGCAATGTGATAAGGTTCAATATTGAATACACGATATTGTATGTGGAGGAACCCGCGCCTCAGAACTTTTCAATACAAGAACTGGATTTATTTGGTATGTTAAATGGTTTTACATTACTCACTTCAAAGTACTTTTTATTTTATCTGTAACTCGCTTTTGCTGACGACTTCGTCCGCGCAAATTTTAAAAAGGAATATAGCTTATGTTATAAATATAGTTTAATAGTGAATTAATTTATGAAATGCGTTTAGTAGTTTTTGAGCTATTTCAATTAATATAAAAATACAAATATTCTTTATAATATTAGTTAGATGAATTAATTGAATTATATCACTTGATTGCCAGTTCAGATTATGATCATCACTTGATTGCCAATTCTGAATTGGTTGATAATATGTGGTTGAATATTTTCAGAGGAATATCTATTCTATGAGTTATTAGAATTAGTAGACTTGGATCTTGGCAAAGCGACGGACACCTCTTGTTCCCAGTTCCACTTCATGCCGCGCTTCGTTAGATATTTACCGGAGGGGGGATGCGAGGTAAGGTACCTTAGCAATCATTATAACACTTTTTTTATTAAATAGCTTGGTTTTGTCACGATTTGTTGTGAAATACCAAGGTTTAATCACGATTTGTTGCTTAATTTGACTACAATTTGTTGGCAAAGCTTGGTTTAATCGCGATTTGTTGTCAAATAGCTTGTGTATACTTGTTTATTGTGACATTACAGGTTCTATCGATGTGCGAAGTACTAAAGTACCTAATAGACGAGAGCGGTCTGCTGATACCGCCCGACACTTTGGAAGAAGTCCACTCCATGGATCATTATAAATGGCAGAAGTTTGTTGACAAAATTAAAGGTATGTGTAAAGTATTTGAAGATTGTTTATGTTCTCTTATTTTAAACAGTTTCTGAGGAGTCTTCTAATAAATTATTTTTGCCATAATACTTAAAGTTTAAGTTTACTCAATAAAATTCTTTTGTTCTAATTAGAAATAAAAAAGGGACAGATCTACAAGGATCCCCGAAAATTAACACTGCCTTCCACTTTGGGGTACAGATTTATAGTAAAAGGAATATTTTATCATTTATTTAAATAACAAATCTTAAAATAAAAATTTCTTTTCAATACATTTCATTAAGGGTTTATGGTTTAGGTATGATAGTAACATATCCGGGCAAGAAGCCTTGTTCAGTGCGCGTGGACCAGCTGGACCGCAGCCCGCCCGTCACCGGCAAGGAGAAAGATCCTAACGAACTCAAGAAATATTATCCAGAAATAGTTCACTTTGGTATCCGGCCGCCGCAACTTAGTTACGCTGGTAACCCTGAGTAAGTTCATATAATATGTTATCTGTGCTGTTATTAAAAAGAAGAAAACTATGTATTTTTGTATATATTGAAATAACTCAAGAACTACTGGGCCGCTTTCAAAAATTGTTGCACCATTAGAAAGCTATATTATCCCTCAACAAAGGCTATATTTTTTAATCTAAGCAGACTTAGTCGCAAACAATAGCTAGTATGTTATATTCCTAACAATATTTGTATTAATATATTTATAGATAAAATTGAATTAATTGCGTATGAGAATTGACAATGCTAAAGCGCACTTTAATTTTGTCCCTATTTACCGCAGTGATTAAATTAAAAAGCAAATTTCTATGTATTCCTCTCTTCTTCCCTCTGTTCCCTCCTCCTTCTCTCTCTCCCTTATCTTATCCTCTCTCGTGAGAATATTAAAGCACAGATACAATTTTTCAAACATTATGAAAATGGAGGTTAATTTTTTGGTAATTTGTCCCCTAGATATCAAAAGGCGTGGCGTTACTATGTAAAGTACCGCCATTTAATCGCCAACATGGCGAAGCCGTCGTACAAGGAGCGACAGAAGCTGGCCGCTAAAGAGGCGAAGCTGCAGGAGATGCGCACTCAGACAAAGATGAAGAGAGACGTCACCGTCGCCATATCCTCTGAAGGATTCCATACTACGGGACTTATGTGCGATGTTGTTCAAGTTAGTCCATATTTATACTAATATTATAAAGCGGAAAACATTGTGTTTTCGTATGTATTGAAATAACTCTAAAACTACTGGGCCGAAATAAAAAAAATCTCACCACATTATCCCCGAGTAGCATAGGCTATATTTTTTTAATTCGGGTAGACGTAGTCGCGAACAACGGCTAGTGTTTTATAATCCTAATTAAGATCACTCTCAGAATCTTTAATAAAATAGTAAAGGAGACATTTAAAGGTTATTGACAGATTTAATAATTAAATTATTTATTGCAAAGGACAATTTTTATTAAGATTCTAATATAACTGCAATGTATTCATCGATTTATAAAAAAAATGTTTAGTGTACTCCGATTTTGTTTCAGTTAGAAATTAAGAAAAAATCTTATCGGAAAAATTACAAAAATCCTTCATTAAAGCACGGCGGCTTGTTTCGGTTACTTAAAACTTTTTTTTTTATTCCAGCACGCCATGTTAATCCCAGTGTTAGTCAGACATCTTCGTTTCCACAAATCATTGGATAGTTTAGAGAAGAAGATAGGTTACGTGTTCAAGAAGCGTCACCTGCTGCAGACCGCGTTCACGCACCCCTCCTATCGGGAGAACTTCGGCACCAACCCTGACCATGCCAGGAACAGCCTCACCAACTGCGGCATCCGGCAGCCGGAGTACGGTGATAGGAGGATACATTATACTAGGAAAAAGGGTGTGTTATACGTAACCAATTCATTTTAATTTATTTTAGGCTTTTATTCCAATAATTAGACCCCTTTATGAGCATAGGCATATACTTTCTACTTATCCCTATATTTTTCCTGTTGGATCTAATATTTTCTCACTTCTTGTATATACTTTTTAATGTTGTTTTAGTCTTCTGACATTTCTTGCACCTGATGGTGTTTTCTACTTATCGATTTCCGTTGTTCACCTTATTCTTTTGACTCTTAACTTATAGTCTAACAGTGGTAGAGCCCGCTTTAACATGTTCGCGCGAATTGTCCGGCTCGCCCGGTAACATACCACGACGACACAGAAGACAGGAGTCAAATGGAAGCAATTCCGTGTTTCATTCGTAATTTTAGTCCACTTTCCCTTCCTATCTTTTTCTTATCAGGAAATTATAGGAAGGGGAAATGGATTTGGCGAGGGAGGGGACTCATAGAAGGAGGTTATTTCCTTTTTCTGGGTGTCTCCTCCTCCGTAGATTAAGGGTAGGCAACGTATCTGCAATTGCAGATGACTATAGGCAGCGGTCGTTTCGCTATTTCAGCGAATTCAGGTGGCCGCTTGTTCGTTTGCCACTTATAATATAAAAAAAAGTCTGAAAGTAATTAATAAACAGAATATCGTTTTCTTATCCTTTTCTCTACGGTAAATGTTTTATTCTATACATTTATCAGCTGTCTTATCTGAATTCATACAGTTTGGGTTGGTTGGAAGTCGATTAAAAAACACAAATCCGCATTGTGTCAGCGTGGTTGACTAAGGCCTAATCACCCCTTAGGGCAGACTCTGCACCCTGACAGTGGGAACATGAATGTATTTTCTTTCTCTCATATAGTAGGCTGGTGATGATACACTATAATGCACAAAATTATAACTATAATAAATTATAACCTCTTTCCTTGTTAAAGGTATTGTAACTCTGATCAACATAATGTCCCGCTTCGGCAAGCGCAGCGAGACGGAGTCCGAGATCAAGCACAACGAGCGGCTTGAGTTCCTCGGTGACGCCGTCGTGGAGTTCCTCTCCTCCATACACCTGTTCCGCATGTTCCCGGGACTGGCTGAAGGAGGCCTCGCTACGTACAGGGCATCTATCGTACAGAATCAACATCTTGCACAATTAGCCAAGGTTAGATAATCACTTTATCTTACCAACTGTTGCTTGAGACTTCGTCCGTGCGGAATTAAAAAATATAACCTTTTACTCGGGGATAATTTATCTTTATAATGGTGAAAAAATTTTTGAAATCGGTCCAGTAGTTTTTAAGTCATTTCGATACATACAAAATACAAAAATATTAAAAAATGAACTTGCTCTCTTTTGAAAATAAAGAAGAAAGATTGGTATTTTTATATGTATAGAAATGACTCAAAAACTACTCGGTCTAATAAAAATCTTTCACCGTTAGAAAGATACCGTCTTCCCGAGTAACGTAGGCTATATTTTTTTTCCGAACGAAGTCGCGAACAACAGCTAGTGTAATATAAATGGTGCATGTACAGAACATAGAGCTGGAGCAGTTCATGCT
>QDHC01006236.1:1850828-1866876 GCA_013186455.1 Papilio dardanus tibullus
GATGTTTCATCGCTCAACCATTTACTACTATTTACTTTTGTTGAAATCATATTAAAAATAGGAATTCCTCCGTTTTCAAATACATTAAATTATAATTTCTTATTTAAATAAATATTTTTATATCACTGTTAAGTTATAAACATATCAATTGCTTACAAAATCCCAATTCTATGTTTTACTTAATTTTGCGTGTTTGAAACATAATACAAAAAAACTATCTTTTTTCTTTGAAGATATTATATTTCACACACCTCCATGCTTATAAAATTTCGGTTATATTTATAGTTTATTTAATTTATTATTTAGCTACGATAAACATTGTAAGCTGTGTGCTGTTCGGAAGCATGTTTGCAACTAGCCTGCATTGTGAGGGTTGAAATCGATGGAGACGTCGGTACCAGTTCGAAGGCACAAAGTTCGCGTCTCAGCCCTTGTACTACAACCGAATACCAATCGTTAAACTTTTTATTGCTATTCGTCCTCGACCTTCGATTTCTAATAGAAAAGATGATTCTGCCTTTTTTATTTCATGAATATAAAAATATATAAAAGCTGAAAAGAAATCTGTACAATACAACTTTGAAAACTTTGCTTTAAATATGGTTTATGTACATTTTTTGAATTTTCAAATTAATTATTAATTACGTTTTTTTGCTATAAAACTATAAATAGGGGAAAGAGAATCAAGGCAGAGTTTAAAAGTCGATACATACTATAATACCTATTGGAACATTTATATGAAAATGCATATTAAAAACCTAGACGTATAAAAGCTTTTATGAATAATATTTTTTTTATAAACGTAACCAAATCGTTAAATACTTTATAGATAGAGATGTTAAGTTCGAAAACGAATTAGGTTAAGGTGAGATCGAGGTGACTGACGTTATTCACGTAACAAGCACCTTGAACTGTATTAAATCCACTCGGATTTAACGGACTTGTATTATTACTTTGAATTATAATCAAAAGGTAAAAAATAGGATCTTAAATAAATTATAAAAATTATGCAATAAATCTGTTAATTTTTTTATTTAGTTTGAGTACGGCCGAATGCTGAAACGTAAATAATGTAAGAGCATAAAATACGCTTAAACTTATTATACGAGATCGACGTAAAATGTGGAGTTTACATTTTACGTCGATCTCGTATAATTATGACGGCACTTAGATTTTAAGCGAAACTTACGTAAGGAAGTATTTGAGTGGCGTTAAGCATTTGGCTGATAGTTTTTTAAATTGTAAGTATATAGCCGTGTCGTCAATAAGCCTCAGTTTTTTCCTAATGTCTCAGTTAATAAGTCAGAAATTTAATAAAGGAGAATGATTAAATATTCATAAACGAGAGTCCAAGGGACCTCAATATTCATCTCGCTTATGGAGGTAGCTCGTCGGGACCAGAGAATGAGTCTTGCTTATCAGGGTTTCACTGTACATACAAAAATGAGTTATTGAACACACGTATATTTTTCCATTATAAAAGAACGTGATTCAGCCGTGCCTCGACGTGATGAGAACGAAAACGTGAAAACATTTTTTACAACTCTCTACTTTATTTCGACATGTCACGGAATATTAATAAATCCTAATAGTTAAGTTTGGAAAGTAACATGCTATTAATATTACGCTAAAGTAACAGAGAAAATATTAAATATTCAAGTTAATAACCATTGCTTAAGATTAGAAATTATATTAACTAATCTATACTAATATTATAAAGAGAGAAACTTTGTATTTTTGATTTTTTTGTATTTTTGTATGTATTGAAATAACTCAAGAACTACTGGGCCAATTTCAAAAATTCTTTCACTATTAGAAAGGTATATTATCCTCGAGTAACATAGGCTATATTATTTAATTCCACGCGGACGAAGTCGCGCACAACAGCTAGTACTATTATAAAGAGAGAAACTTTGTATTTTTGTATGTATTGAAATTACTCAAGAACTACTGGGCCAATTTCAAAAATTCTTTCACTCTTACAAAGCTACAGTATCCCCGAGTCACTTAGGCTATATTTAATTCCACGCGGACGAAGTCGCGAGCAACAGCTAGTAATTTATCAAAAAAATTACAATCGTTTTAGTCGTAATTCTGAAAGGGTTAAGGATAGGGTTAAAAAAATATATTTTATATTCACAAAACTTTATTTCGCGAAACAATTAGATTTAAATTATCCCATACTAAATTAACAATAATTTTACTACTTGTTCAATGAATATTGCGAAGCAACGTTTAGGAAGATAATATCACAGTAAACAATTTAATACCTAACAACATTCATTTAAACATAAAAAAATTAACTTCACCTATATACAAACCTATTTAATACATAAAGTAATTAGGTAAGAAATGAAGTTTAATATAATTTATAAAACAAGCGAACATTATTTCTAAATTACAAAATATTGTATTTTTTATTTAATCGAATTTAAACGATAGTAAGATATCAATTTTTATATTATTATTATTTAAGCATAATTTCATATAATACCAAAAGAGAACGAAATATTTAAGACCTAACAGTAATTATGTTCCGTAATATAAAATTACTACGTCAACTTTTGAACTTTGTCATTTATTTAAATCAAAGCAATTTATTTGAAATCTATTGTCTTATGTCTATATATTTTTAACTCCAAGCCGCAGGTCGAGTACTGAAGCTTCGTGTAGAAAAATATCTGCCTTACTAAGTGTTACTTTTTATAGTTAATAATTCTTATATAACATTTTTGTCTACATCGTTAAAGTATAGATAATTAGGAATAGCAAACAAGTAGAAAACATAATAGCATTTTTATAATATTTTGTTATTCTATGCATGGAAAATGACGAAAAGCACCAATATACCAAACACGTTTGAATCAACGTGAGATAACAATAAATGTATCCAATAAATAAAAAATAATAAAAATATAGAACTTTGTAAAGTTATTAAGAGCGTAAGAGCTCAGGGGTTTAGCTCTTGACTTGTAAACTGCAGGTCCGAGTTCGAATCCCGCCATGTACCAATGTGTTTTTCGATTTTCATATGTACATATTTCCGACGCCTTACGGTGAAAGAAAACATCGTGATGCCTTCACATATCGGCGAACAAATTCAAAGATATGTGTGAAGTCACGCAAAATACGCGCTAGTCGTGGAGTTGGGGAAAATGGAGCCCAACATGAGCCAAACTTACTAAGTTATTAAATTCTTAAATTTATAATTAATGAATTAAAAAGCATTTCTATGAACTAACATTTCAATGTCTACGTCTAATTGTCAAATGTGTTGAAGTTATTAATAAAATATATAAAAAAAGCAAAATTACATTAATGTAATTACATTTAACGAACCCCTAATTGTGAAAATACATCAATTTCTAACACTAATTTGATATCTTCTTATAATAATTGCATTTAAAGCTATATCAAATTCAATAATTTCATTTCACTCTCAAAATCATGACATATTTTTTACAATACAATAATTGCAATTACACGGCTAATGTGTTTTGGGCACTCGCAAGTTTTTAGAATATCTTTTTTTCATCTATTTAGCTGACCAAAACTTAATTTTTCATATCTTTTCCACTATAAAACCATATAAAAAAGGAAAGAACTCAAATTCATAAAAATTGGTTATTTATACTGTATTTACTAAAACCTATCTTAATCTACTTTAAAAAGCCAACTTGTTATATAATGATGCAAAAATATATGTATACATTATAGGTACAAACAACAAAACTTGATTTCCAGTTAAACGTTAAAAAATAGTTAACTTTCATAACATCTAAGATCCCATTTAACTAAGAGGATTCCGGCTTACGCCTTGTTCGCACCAGTGGGCTTACCCAACATGCTTTTCGATCGACAATATCGCTGATGGAATCGACAAAAATGTATGAAACTGATTTTGACATTCGATAAAATCATGTGATTGTCACGTGTGAGATATCGAACGTCAATGTCATTTTCATACAAATTTGTCGATTCCATCAGCAACATCGCCGATCGAAATGCATGTTGGGTAAGCCCACAGGATAGTATTTTAGTCGAGTAGCAAGTAGCATTTATCCGAACAAAGGATTTACTACTATTCGAACTCGTTTAAGCCTAATCATTCACACTACGGTAGTAATTTAGTAACTAAACGAATAGCAACATTTTAGTAGAATAGATTAGTAAATCCTTTGTTCGGATACTTGCTACTCGACTAAAATACTATCCTAGAGTGTACAAGGCTTTATTGTTATTCAAACTTAACAATTTGTATTGCTTCATTATGCTTAGAAGCTATTTAAAATGTATAACAAGTGAACACTCATTTCATTTTTAAATAAAGGCCCTTACTTCAACAAACCAAATCGGTTAGTATTACAAATGTAAGGAAAATATGTTTTTTTTTCTCTAATTTTTCTATTTCAGGCATTAGTAGGCAAGACGTTGCTGGTGAATCATTTACTAAACATATTATTGTAAGAATATGTTTCTATCAAAATATGAAGGTTTTTTTTTGCCTTGTCAATGATAAAGTTGGAAAAATCGTCAAATTAAAAGTAAACATTTAATACATTAGTATGTATAGATACATACATCATATTTAAGGTTATCGAAGTCGAACATGATATTTTTTAATTGCATTAGACTACTATTCTCTAATTTAAACAATAAAATGTGCGATTTTTATTTAATCTCCCTTTCCATTAATTAACCCCACCCTAATGCTTCGGCTTCATTAGACAGAGTTCGCGATAAAAACGGACTTACGTCGCAGCAAAATCTCCGTTTTTATCGCGAACTCGGTCTAATGAAGCCAAGGCCCAACAACAGATATGCCACAGTTACAAAGAACTAATGTTATACAACAATAGCTCTTATTGTAAGGCAATAAGACACAATTTGCTTGTAAGGACCCATTTCAAATTCACATTAAATTAACAAAACTTTCAACTTACGTCAATCCGGCATATCTATACTGGTGACGGGCACCACGGGTTTCATAGCTTCGTTTTTCTTTTGATTCTTTTGTGATTTCTTATCTTTTATCTTTTTATGTGTCTCCTCGTCCCTGTAAGGCTCCTGTGTGTCGCGCGGCATGCTGGACCGGTTCACGTTATTATTGTACGCAATGTTCGCGTACTCTTGTAATAGAGGAAATACTGACAATAGAAACTGACAGAAATCTTTCCTTATACCGAACCACCCTAGAAATTATTAAAAAATGTTAGTTAGTTTAAATCGTTGTACTAACTTTGTATAGAAAAGTAGCTGTTGCTCGCGACTTCGTCTCCACGGAATTAGGAAAATACAGCTTATTTTATTCAGGTTTAATGTAGCTTTCTATCGGTGAAAGAAATTTTGAAATCATCAAAGTACTTTTTGAGTTATTTCAATACATACAAAAATACAAATCTTTCTTTATATTAATATAGATGGACAGATAAAAGTAAACATTATTACATTTCAAAATATGAGGGTACTTACATTTATTACCTCCCTTAGAACTAAAGGACATAACAATGAGTGTAGCGTAACTTATAAACAGTGGGCTCACAACCACGATGTAAGAAAATGATGATAGTTCATCACGGTTATCCAATTTGTTTGTTAGAAGCACCTATGAAAAAAAACTAAATGTTTATTTCAACATAAAAACATTACTAAGGGCCTTAGTATCATAAAATATCTAGTACTTTGATAACTTTTCAATTCAAACAGTTTGTGGTAATGTGTATACAAAAAAGAATCATAAAGGCTTGGCTAATTTCTTCAAAGGCCATACATTAATAAAATTATTTAAAAAACTTTGGCTTTGGGCAGTATTATTGATGCATATTCATAAAAAATATTTAAAAAAAAAACTAAATAATGAATATCATAATAACCTGCATAGACTAAAAACATGTTTTCTTCATGTCTTACATATTAATAGTTATAACCTGTTATGCTATGAACTAGATTACTTTAAAACGGCCTTGTTTTAATTACTTATTGCCTTAATTACAAATATACCATATTAGAAGTTACTAAAACTAGTCCAAGAATGGAATTTTATTCAATAAATCTTACAGCACAAAATCCTTTTATGGTTATTGTAATGGTCTGATATTAATTTATTTTCAATATTACTATCAACATTGTATCATAGAGCAATTTATGCCTATTAAAAAAAACTCATGAAAAAGCCCTACAGACAGGAAAATAATAATAAATTTCAATAACATAGATCTCTTTTCTTCTCTCTATAATAACTATCTGTTCTCTTTCGTGTTACGATACACAACGCGTCTTTGACTCTATGGCTTAGTTAGACCGAGTTCACGAGGCTATAAAATCTCAAAAAAAAAAAAAAAACCGAGTTCACGGAGAAAACGGAGATTTTGCTTCAGCGTAAGGCAGTTTTTTCCGTGACATTGGTCAAATAAAGCCCTAAGGTAACATATTAATCTTTATTCTTGTTTAATCGCCATAAAGTCTTATATTAGAATAATTCACTCTTAATAATAACATACCTGGAACACTAAAATTGGTATGACAGTAAATGTGTAAGCCAATGCGGTATTGAAACTGGTCCGTCTCTGTTGCACATTGACCTCCGGCGTTCGTAACAATATACCAGCAAATATTATACTGTATAAGACCCCTAAAATATTATATTTTATTATAAATATGAATTAATTTGATAATAACACACATCAGTTTTAAAAAATACATAAAGAAAATTTATCACTCTCAGTTTTTAAATAAAAACTAGTTTTTGTTGACTTCATCCAAGCGAAATTAACGAAAAAAATGTAATGAATATACCCAATTTTTTGTGATAATGTAGCTTTTTAAATTTAATTTAATTAATTATGACAATTAATATGCCATTTAAAAAATAATTACATGCATTTATGCAGTTATGATACTAAGAACTGAGAATGAATTTTGTGGAATTCAATGATGATGAAATACGAAAGCAAAATAAATTATGAATAAATGATGTTATTAATTATAATGGTTTCATTTGATATCTAAATGATTATAAAATATATAAAAAGCATACATACACTCACCTACAAGGCTCAGGCACATTAGTATCCACAACGGCACAAACACAACCTCCCATGACCAATGTATAAATGTATCCAACTTCAACGCCAAGAATATAAACTGTAGAATATTTACAGCACAGAATAATTCAAGCTGAAAAAAATATATATCTATACTAATATTATAAAGAGAGAAACTTTGTATTTTTGTATGTATTGAAATAACTCAAGAACTGGGCCGATTTCAAAAATTCTTTCACCATTAGAAAGCTACATTAACCCCGAGTAACATAGGCTATATTATTTATTTCACTCGTACGAAGCACGCACAACAGCTAGTTCTCTCATAGTTCATGGGCGTCGATGATCACCTCGGTGTTCCCGCTGCTTGTTTGCCCCCTTTTCTTATATAAAAAAAAATATGCAAAATAGTAAAAATAGGGTTTTTTTTATGTAGTCATAATATAGCTAATTAATATTAATTCTAAACTATCATAACATGGTAATGACAACTTGCATAGATTGAAACATGTTATTATCATTGCATATAAGGTCCTATGTTCACGCTATATTTCGTGCGGCTACACAAATCTGCTATTTTAGTCCAAGCTTACGCAATACAATTTCATATGTACATTATACATAGTTATCTATAAACCTCTATGAAATTGCATTGTATTAGTTGCTTGGAGACAAAAATTTACTCGCATAGCATACAAAGGGCCTTATACATTTTAATCAAAATTTATTTAAATTAACTTTTTTTTCAGGCGATATATTTACCACCAACAAAAATTTTGCTTATTTTATTCCTCTGAATCCTTCTGCCTTACAAAGGGTTAATCATTTTAGGTTTTATAATGTCTCATAGATAATTACAAATCGAAATGAATTATATAATAATGAACTAAATAGTAATTTTAATTAATAAGATAATTATCTTAAATAAATACCTCATAGCTACGGTCATGTTTCACAGACCATATACAAATAGCAATAGATACAATGCTAATGAATATTAAAGGTATGAAAACAAGTATCCATAAATGTCTGCTCGTGCTCAACTGATCACATACAAGGAGCTCAAACATAAGCAATATTAAATGTATAGCAAGACTTATTAGCATAGCTTTATAGTGAATGTATGCTTCACCTTCTAATCTGCAAACAAAGAAAACACAATTTATTATTCGGTGTGACCCATTTTATAACGTTTTTACACACTCTCAATCTACAAAAAAAAATATACCACTTTTTTAAGAGAATGTCAAGATAAAGATATTATTTCAGCACTGGCCATCTACAGGGTAAAACTTTATAATAGGGGAACTTCTGCGAAATTTGTTTTTAATGACAGGACAAATATTATGTTGCACATACCTGAAATGTGGGTACTGCCACCATACGTACGTGCCAACTGTGGCACCAAGAATAACTAAAAACTTCCATATCCATATTGGTGTAAACACGGCCCAGTACGACCATGTAATGGTTTTATCCAATTTTAAAGCCAATAATGCAGTAAATATTAGCAAACAAGTGTGCACCACGAATTTGCTGGAAAAACAAACAATATTTATCAATATTGTAATGTAAAAGTAAGACTTGTACAGATAATTGTTATCATACCTGGGATTAAAATCCTGAAACAATGTTTGTAAATTCATTTCCATGCACATTAGGTCTATAATGATCTTGATAACATTTCCTTTTTTTATTGGATTTTGATTGGCTTCATTTATTTTTGTGAGCGTAAATTAATTATGTCATATAACACCAGCACCATAGACAATTTATAGTTTTTTAAAAGTCACAGATTAAAATATAATGTCATCACCGGTAGAAAAGTAAGGGCAACACTTTAAAATGGAGTAAGATATAGTAGGAACTAGTTGGATCCACTTTAAAAAGTCAATCAATCAAAATCAAATTGTCAAAGTGAAGTTTTAAGAAAGCAAGTAATAGGTCTTAAAAGTTATATTTGGGATTAGATTAAATACAAAAGTACTAAATAAAATTTACTGAAATCGTAACTATAATAAACTCCTATTAAGTGAAAATGGCTTCTCCTTCTCCAAAATCGCCAGAACAAAGTGAAAAGAACAAACAATATGACCGGCAATTACGATTGTGGGGTGATCATGGTCAAGCTGCACTCGAAAATGGGCATATCTGTTTAATAAATGCAACAGCTTTAGGAACTGAAATTCTAAAATCTATAGTTTTACCAGGCGTAGGCGCTGTTACTATTGTAGACGACAATATTGTAAGCGAAGAAGACATTGGAAGTAACTTTTTCCTAGAATGTTCAAGTAAGAATTTGAATAGAGGATCAGAAGCGCTGCGGTTAATAACAGAGCTAAATCCAGCAGTACAAGGGTATGCTGTTCAGGAGCCCGCGGATCAAATATTACTAGAGAATCCAGACTTCTTTAAAACCTTCAGTGTTGTGATCGCTACATCTTTAAGTGAAAAAACTATACAAAATCTGTCAAACCATTTGTGGGAGATAAATGTCCCATTCATATTATGTAGATCTGTTGGCTTCTTAGGTTCATTTAGGATTCAATTAAAAGAACATGCCATAGTAGAAAGTCATCCTGATAATGAACAACATGATCTTCGCTTAGATGTCCCATTCCCAACCTTATTTGATTATTTGAAAAGTTTTGATATAGATTCATTGGATTTAAAAGATCATGGTCACATACCTTGGATTGTTATTCTATACAAAGCTGTTCAAAAATGGAAAATTTCAAACTCAAACAGTTGGCCAATGAGCAGGAAGGAAAAAAATGAAATCAAAGCAATTATAGATCAGTATAAAAGACTGGATGATAATGGTATGCCAATTTATGAAGAAAATTTTGAAGAAGCCCTAAGATCTGTGAATACTGCACTGACACCAACATTTCTACCAGTAAAAATACAGGAGCTGTTGTATAGCAGCTCAGCAATTAATTTAACAAAGGAAAGTTCACCATTTTGGATCATGTGTTCTGCACTACGGACTTTTGTTGAAGCTGAAGGGAAAGGAAAGCTTCCAGTTAGAGGTACCCTGCCTGATATGACGGCATCAACAGATCATTACGTTACACTGCAAAATATTTATAGAAACCAAGCAGCAATTGATTCGGAAATTGTTTACAGAAAGGTTCAAGAAATTGTAGCCCAATTGCACTGTGACCATATAAATGAGTCTGAAGTGAAATTATTCTGTAGACATGCTCATGATTTGCATCTTATTAAAGGATCTAGTATAATGGGAGAATACCAGTTTAATAACACAGTATCATCTTACATTGCTAGATTTTTAGAAGAACCTGATGTTATGATGGTGCACTACATTCTACTTAGAGCTGCTGAGATGTTTCGGTCGGAACATTGCCGAGCCCCAGGTGAATGGGAGCCAGAGAGTGATATATCCAAGTTAAAAACATGTGTTTCTAAGTTATTGACAGATATATCTTGTACACCATTCCCTAAGGATGATCATATACATGAAATGTGCAGATATGGTGGAGCAGAAATTCATAGTGTTTCAGCATTCCTAGGTGGCTGTGTCGCTCATGAAGCTATAAAAATTGTCACCAAACAATATAACCCTGTGAACAACACTTTTATTTATGATGGTGCATCAACAAATACTGGCACTTTTACATTTTAATCATGATCCTTAATTATTGCAATAAAAGTTTTCAAAACTGTATTACTTACGCTATTTATAACATTAAATGTTTTTGTTCAACAACTTTTTTTCCTTTATGTTCAATACCAATCATGTAACAAGTACTTCTATGTATTTGTATTTGCGCAAGCTTAAGGGAAATTGTAATTTTGGGCTAATTTTCAGATTTGGGTACTTCCATAAAAAATTTTGTCTAGTTTTTTAGATGGTTGTCCCGGCCTTTACATGATTATGTGTTACATCTCTTATATAAAATATATGTATTCAGAATGAATCAAAGGAAGGATTGAAAGGATGCTATCAATATGGAATACAAATAAGTCATTATTCATCAAAGTTGTGTATTTTCAGTAAGGATCATAATCATTTATAACCTTAATATCGAGATAGAAAAGAAATGTCAGAAAACATTTTCAGTAACAATTTCAACATAAATTAGATAAAATAAAACATATCACATGACTAAGAATAATTGAAACAAACTATACATTTGGCTAAAATCCACATGGCAGGATCTTTAGGTTATACCATCTTAACAACAGTAGGTTTACTTTATACATATACATATATGCCGGAGACTAGACTGTCTCTAAAATATACAACACAACATTGAGAATTTCTCTTTATTTACCTACTTATTTCACCTTAGCCATAATTTCAATCGCAATGCATCTACACCGTTGAGATAATATCGAAATAAGCGCTTGTCCCTGACAAAACCCAAATTCTCATATAACTTGAGCGCAGGCTTATTTGTTATTTCTGTTTCCAGAACAACTTCATCAGCATTGTCATTGATCATTGCCTGCAACAGATTTAAATATTTCGTTAATCATAAAATATGCATTTTAGCAATTATACAAAGTAAGAATATCTTTAGGGCATGGAATGTGTAACTTTATTAATGCAGCTTATTAGTCCTATTAGAAAACTAAACATTTAAACAATCTCTTCCAAATATGACAGAACATAACCAATTTCTAATCTAACCATATCTAGGGTATTGAAAATCAAAAAGGGGTTGTTCTTATTGTAAAAACTATAAAATGTACCTGAATTGCCTTTTCTACCAGCCGAGAACCAATCCTCCGTTTCCTGTATTGTTTGTCAACAGCCAACATTGCTATGTAGCCTCTTTTTACAACATTGCGGTGCATATCTAACTTACATACAATGGCACCGATACATTTACCTTCGTGAGTTGCCAAAAAGCAAAGCTTAGGCCAGTTGTGTATAAAATATCTATAAGTATAGATGGAGTAGGGTTCTGATAAATCTTTTTGTATTAGTCTCATAATCTCTGGCATTTGTAACTCAGATTCATATGATATAATGTCAATGTCGTCTATCTGAGCGTCTTCAGCGTGGCTGGGGGTGTGGCACTCGCCTCCACCATTATTATAAGAAGAGCAGCCTGCATCACTGCTACAGTTACCTGCTACTACTTCTGTACACTGTAACCTATTTACATGTTTTGTAACTTCGCAGAGAACCGTGTCTTGTGCTTCGGACTTGATAATGGAACCGACGGTCACTTGTTCACCAGAATGTGCACTTGTGCCATTGGTTAAGTTACTATTAACTTTATTAATATTAAGAGTATTTGCTAATGCTTCGTTTAAATCTTCCTGATTTACATTATCACTCGTTTCGTCAGTCGATTCTGCAGGATCTTTGGCTTTTTTATTTACGTTCTTCGTGCTCTTATATTTCTGACTGCATTTGATATTCTGTAAGTTTTCATCTGACACTTGATTCATATTGATGTACTTCTACCTATTTTATTTACACATTCACACGATGATAAGCTCATAGGAATTCCAGAAAACTGTCCGGATTATACAAACAGTTGCTCGTCAAAATTGTAATAGACTATCACCGACATCTTGGGATAAAAGTATTAATTCATTGTAAAAGTGATCGAAGTATACCAATTTTCGCTTTAAGATACTAGTGATGTTTATTAATAAAATCTTTAACTAAGAAACAATTCATATGAAAATATGTCTAGAAATATAGTAAATTTACGAGAAGTCCAAGTTTAAGCCTTCCACAATCACATTGCAAAAAAGAACAATGTTGCCATATCACAAATTATAGAGCTTGGCAGAAGGGCTTATCCAACGTTCATAAATACAAAACTGAAAGTCATGCAAGAACATCGGAAGGTTATATGAAATACGAACATGAATATTTAATATACGATATTATTAATAACAAATTATTTTATATTGTCGTATTATAATAAAGTCAATAGTTTATTGACTTACTTAAGTTTGTATTGAGTGAGCCCTGGGATGGTTTGGGATTTAGATTTATAATTTGGTCGTTAGGTAGCGCTGTCATAGGATTTTTATTTTTTCATAAGATTGATTACTGCAATCAAAGTGTAATATAACAGTGAATGTTTACACGTGAAACATTTTTTTTAACTGTAGCATGTTGCACTTAAAAATATAATATGAATTGTGCAATATGTACAAAAACATTAGTGTTTCGTTTTCAACAGGCGCTTCATTATTATATTGTTCTATGAAATTGAATGTATAGTAGTATATATGTTTGACTACCCTCTATTTATTCTATTTTTTCATCAGATCGTAGGTACAGTTCTTTGATAAAAAATTTGGATGATTTTCAAATACTAAATGATAAAATATTTTTATTCAGTGAATTCAAATTGAAACGTGGTTTTACGTGAATCACTTTACTTGTGGGGATGGCCCTTCTTGAAGTGATTGCTGTTATTACCCGACTGACTCAGGAGGGCCATATTTTATTTACGCAGTACATACGTGTTACTACTGGTGAGGTTACATCTAGAATCTAGCCTAATACAAATGAACCCTATAAATAATGAAGTGTAGGTAGTCTAAGCACTATACGTGCGTGTGTTGTTCGCGATGACGTCACGGAGAGAAGCAACATGGCCGTCCGAGGCGCGCGCGTGTTACGTCGCGTCAGGTAGAATGCTCAATTCTGCATGAGGGCACGAGTACTCGATTCGAGTCGAGCCCGAGTCTCGCTCTCTCGACTCGAGAAGTCGGCAGCGAGCACGAGTTCAGTCAAGTTCAGTTCAGTACCCGGTTAACAGCCGGCGAGGCGGCGGCGTGATATGACACTGTAAATATCAAATACGCGCACGCCGCCTCTACGCGATTTTATATAATTTGTAAATACGTTTATACACAAATTATTGTGTTGAATAATAAAATAATAAATAGTGATTGTGGACTTAATAAACGTTTATCGCTTTTATCACTGTTGTTTGGCTGGATCGTAATCTGATTGGATTTTAATTCATCTGTTTTTAATTAACGATACAGTGCATTCGCGTCCTAATAATACGCTAAATCACGTGAAACTGTATGTAGTCAAGTAATCATCAGGTACCTACTGATGACGTTTACGAGAAACATAGATAAAGTTGGTGTGTTCGAAGATAGGTAACTAATGTTAGTCTACGTAGCTGACAATGTATAGTGATATTGTATGGTACTGAAAGGTAATAAGTTTCAATACAAACCTTCTACTTGGTGATGTGTTAGATATTCCATTTTAAAATAGATGATATCAAAAACAACAATGGCGGATCGAGAACGTCCTGCGAAAACTCCCATAAGGGTGGGTTTTTATGACATAGAAAGGACTATAGGCAAAGGAAATTTTGCTGTTGTTAAATTAGCGCGACATCGAATTACGAAGACTGAGGTAAGATATATTTGTTTTTTATTAATAACTGTTTTAAATATAATTTCATTTAGATCTTCTTACTAAGTAAAGTAGTAGTTTATTCATTTTATTTAGACTAAGACCAGTGAGTATGAAGAAATAATAATGATTATACATATAAGTGTAACACTTTTGTTATTCAGTAGGTACGAGTAGTAAGATTACATTGTGTAAAGTTAAGTAAAGACTCGAAGTCTATAATGGTCACTAAGCGAGTCCCTTATTGATCAATTAACGACTCTGCGAGAGATAATATTAGAATGTAAGAGACTGCTTGCAGCATGAGGCTTCTTTAGTGGAGTTAGTGGAGTGACCTATGATTTGAGGGAATTTTTTTTACTTATTAAGAGATTATCGTGAAAATTGATTGTTTCCTAATAAAATAAATGTTTGAAAACGCAAGTTGAAACGTTTGAAACGTTATCGTACATTTAATGCACTTAGTATTAAATATTTGATGACGTTGTAAGAGATTACTTAGCAATGTTTTACTAAGTAACAGACTAGACAACAAATTAACATGACTATTGTTATGATTCTCATTTTATTAAACAAGCGTAAAGATTTTTACTTAATGATAAATTAACATAGCGGTGGATTTCCACTACCAAACTCTGTATGAAAAACATTTTGTTATCTCGATTTTTTGTAATAAAAAAAATACAATGATTTTTGTACAGGTATTTCGGTAGTGGAACATTTGTATTAATTAACAGTACTATAATTTTATAACATGTGATTCACGAATATGTGCGAAAATCGCAGTAAAATTTAAGCAAAAAACAGCCGAAAGGTACTTATGGACTAAAGGCTTGTACACACTAGGATAGTATTCTAGTCGAGTAGCAAGTATCCGAACAAAGGATTTACTATTCTATTCTACTAAAATGTTGCTTTTCGGAAACGTTTATTTACTAAATTACTACTCTAGTGCTTAGTAGTAAATCCTTTGTTCGAATAAATGGCACTTGCTACTCGACTAAAATACTATCCTGGTGCGAACTAGGCTTAAGATACGAAGCTCTGGACCTACTCTCGTCGATTTTCCGGATAATACCTATATTTTATGAAATCTCGCATTTTTTAAACATGTTTTACCTGGTTTGCCTTATCCTATTCTGGCATGGCTATGGTTAAATTTAGGTTATTAGTCCCGGCTCTTAATATTAACTTAAGAGTAACTTAGTACAAAAGGTACCGTTGCCGAGCGCCGCTGAGGATGCTTATGTTATTTTACAGGGTAAGCAAATATACAGTGAAATTACTGTATATTATGGGTACTTTGTGGATGAGACGACAGTATTTTCAAGAGTGATTAGAGTATCTGTAGTCTGTCACACTCTGAATTAATGGTTGCTTACGCTAGCTATACCTTTATATAATTTTCTCATTGGTGTGAATCGAATTGATTGGTTTGCTTCACATTTAAGGACGTTAAAGTTGAGAAAAAAGTTTAGAAGGACAATTTAATAGTGTAAATTCGCTGAGAGTGATTTAGAGATCTGAATACGTTTTTCTTTTTTCATATTTTCCCGCATTCAGGTGAACGCCCTTCTCATCAAGTTAAATCGAAGGTGCCTTTTGACTATGCTTTTTTATGATTTCG
>QDHC01006236.1:1867249-1899572 GCA_013186455.1 Papilio dardanus tibullus
TCGTGTGATAAATATCATCGCTGATTGTCAGAAGCACGTCACTGGTCTTCGTCTTTAAAAAAAAAATTAAACTGGCCATTTAGAAAAATTGCGGTTGTCTTGAGTCTGGCTCTCGTAATGACTGCCTCTGACGAGTAGCTAAGAGGCAGGACTTAACGTGTCTACCAAAGCACGTCTCCGCTCGAGATAAAAGCCACTAAAGAGGTCAGTCTGGCCGCATAGTGTTGTTTAATTTTGATGGTCGTTAAAACAACAAAATGGTTTAAAAATGTCATTTCCCTCTATTTTACTTACATTTACCTAGTTGCGGTTTAGTGTAATGCCATATTTAATCAAAATAAACATGAGGTAATAGTTACTTACACGGTTTTGATAGTATATTGTTATTGTCAAAAACTTTACCTTACCTTAAAATAATTCTAATTTAATTTTAACTTTTGTTTTTAACTTGTGGTTTTGGAGGATTGGACAATGTCAGGGGCAAAGATATATTATACTTACTATAAATGGAACATTCGAAGCCTAAGAGTGAGGCATCTTCGTTGACCTCCGGAGGTCTACCGTAGGGAAATTTCCCCTAGTGTTGTCCTTTACATTATATTTGCCGACATAAAAAGTCGACCGAATGTAACCGCTTTTCTCATTTTTTAATTTATAATAATTCCATAGTATTTACTAAAGTTTAATATTATAATTAATCCAGACATTTTTAAAACACTAATTAAAAATTTGTAACAACCACAAAGTAAAAAAAAAGTCTTTGTTAAAAATTGTTAATAAAAAAATAAAAATGAAAACGATAATTAACATTTTAATAAATGCTTTAGTTTATTCTATTGTTTATTTTAAAAATTAAAAAAAACACTTATTTTCCCAAACTTGGGAAAATGTTCATGATACTGACAAAGATTTAATTTTTTATAATTTCTTACGCGGTACGGATATTCTGTGGTACTACTATGGAGCACTCCCTCTATATATATAATATCTCTTTGGTCAGGACTAAATAATTCATTAAAATTTAACCACCGAAAATATATATATATACATTAAAGTCCTCCAATTTTTATCGTCAATAAACGCGGCATTTACACTTTGGAAAACTTTTTACTAAAAAACAAAGACGTCAAACGAAAGAAGGACGTTGAAATAATGCTTAAAAATAAACTGATTAAAATTCAATATTTTACAAATGAAATTAATTAATTAAATAACATAATCATGCATGTTTTTTTACGAAAGAGAGATTTTATATACATCTCTAGCCCTAGGTATCTATTGTAATTCGTTAAAATGGCAACACTGCCAAAGTGGGTCGTTGGCCGAATACCCCGCCATCGTGTATGACTCACCGGTCGCGTTCGTAACGGACGTCTGAAAATTCATTAAGCGATTTAATTTATGTTCTATTGTATTTGGGTAAAGATATGCGTTATGGAAGGATGTTTTGACGGCATATAATCAAATTTTAGTTATTTTACCTTATATTGGATTCCGGTCGTTAATTGGTCACCGAGTTATTATCCTAAAGGATCCACCACCTATTGAATCTTAATACAGCAGTGAGATCTTTTAGATTAATATTAATCAGTACAAGTTTGTTAATTTAATCTAAACTCCTGGTTTATAAACCAGGAATTTGGGCAATTCGTAATGCATGTTTATTGAAAATCGTCATTATTAAACAATTTGTGAGTAAGAAGCTAAAAAAGTTATGGAGGTCAATGTCTAATATTGTAAACGATGTAATATCCAATAACATGATGAAATATTATGTGGATACCGTGTCCGAATACCGTCATATAAAGCTACATGTATTTTTAGTTTGTAAGACTTTGATATTCCTTAGTTGTGTTCGATTCTTCTTTCACAGAATGGCGGTAGAATGAACGTAGAATAAACGATCAATAAGAGGAAATAACATATACCACGAAAAACAGCTTACCTATTTGGTTAGAAAACACATTTTTACATGGAAAAATTGGGCGTTTGTTACTTTACCAGAACTTTCAATTGAAGAGGATTACGTAAATAATATTCATAAGTGGTTAATGAGTGAACATCTGCGAAATATTTCGAGGAACATAACCATCAATCAGCGATTCAGCATAGTTAGTTGGTTGAGGTCGAACGTTTGCTGCCGCGTCCCGAAATACCGCGGCATCGACCTTGCGTTCGGATGCACGCAGCTTGTTTTTTATTATTTAACTTTTTTTCCCGTACCACCTAGCCATTAACGACAAGGTGACGGCCAGCGTCTTGACAGTTACCTCGATATTGATATCACGGTAAAGGAAGTTTCTACAATATTTCCCTTTAGTTTAATTTTCTATACAGATTAACTTGAGACGATGTTTTAAATTAGTATGCCTTTGACTACTTTTTGTGAATATTCACAACCAATCTTTGTACCTATACAATACAATATTATTGTAAATGATTTTCTATATCTGTTACGAAATGTGGTTTTCCAATGTTATCTAAATGTGGTTAGGGCGATAGAGCTAACCGCTTGTTTTTGTCGCTCCAACTTCTGCAATGCCGTAAGTTTTTTGTCCCTCTGTAATACAGTCGTAAAACTTTATTTTCCTCGAGAAAAGGCAATATCGATAGCGGAGAAAATAACGTAACAGCTTATATGTGTGAAGATAAAGTTTTTCCAAGTAGCGTATTCGGTAACTATTGACCGCAACAAACAAAAACCTTTTAACGAAAATCTTCGAAGTTTTAAATCTCTCGATTTTTTCTTATTTGTTTTTACAAGTCTGGGGTAATATTTGTATGGTTAATATTGCATCAGAAGTGTTAAAATAAGTGACATCTTCAACTCATTAGTTTGGGGAGTTGTACGTGAGTTGCTACTGCCATAGGGCCACCATCTTCGTGAGAAGATAGTTGAAACTAGTTATTACTGATTTGAAGATATGAATTTACTAAATGCTGACGTGTACAATAAATTGATTTATTATCATGCTCGGTAACCAATATCTTGCTTAAGATATTATTATTGATTAGAACTTACGTATGCATGTTGATTAGCCTTATTTAAATAAAGTAATAAACAGTTTTTGTCTAGTATATTGGCAAGAAAGTACATTTCTTAAAATTTTATCGTTACTTTCCTTACCGAACTGACCTCTTTGTATTGTTAGGTTATGTATCAATTAAATGAATTACTTAATTATGCAATTATTTTTACTAGGAGATTTACGTCCGTGATATTATTTTATACTATTTGAAATGTATATGCAGTGGTCCGTAACAAATGTTATGAGCTGGTGTAACTCTCATTATCTCGATACCGCGGAGAGAAATTAATGAAGTCGCGCATCTGATAACTAACACGATCGATGAGACATGATCACGACGCCGCAAATTTCTGATTATCAAATGATTTGTTGCACCGAGCTGCACGCGAGCTATGTTCACACATGGATGTACTGTAGTTAACTTACTTTTTGATAATCGAGGTTTCGCATTTGTTTATTCTAAAAATCTAGACCGAATTTTAAAAAAAGGTGGGTAAATTTTTCGCGAAATGCCAGAGTGCATTCTCATTCCTCTACTTTGACCGTTTCCATCTTGTCGTAAACAATGTAATAACTAGAAGTCAGAAAATATTCTCCGAAACGTGATATTTAGTTAAGGCAATGTTTTCGTTTAATCCAGCGATCGTTCGCGTTGCAAGAAGTTTTAAAATAAAGCGGGAACATGCCCGCGATGCGTGATGTGCACATATAAGTGTTGCGAATATTCTGCCAGGAAATCGTTCGCGGCACGCGCTCCGTTTACACTGGGCCGCTTGAAAAATGTTCGCTTGACGCAAATACGTTATCTATTTTGGATTTCTGCGTCAGTGCCTCGTCGTTATCTGTATTCTGCAGTTTCGCGGTCACCCTCAACGCCGTCTTCAGCGTTTCGTTTTTCAGATGCCACACAAACTTTCTTTTTATCTCTCATCTTTGTTTAAAATATACTTTTACGATGTCCAATAAAACCTCTTTAGAATACAATCCTTTATTTAACATTATTACATTTCTTGGTTGATACTTTAAAAAACACAATTAGTGTTTTGTAAGAAATTGTTAATTTACCGTAGCTCAGTTCGTAATTTATTGAGTCAGAAATATTTGATCATAAGCAAAATAAATACCAAATATAAATGGTTGATCTCTGCCTACCTCTTTCGAAACAAATGGAGTGAATATAAATGCAAACGGAACTGATGAAAGTTATCGAGAATCCAGAGATAATTCTATTGGATGAGGTCAAACGAGGCGCATTACTAAACATTATGTCATGTCGTGACGTCAATCAATTATGTGTTTATATTCCACACTGTTGATATAAATAATGTACTCTCTCGTATATAAACTCGGAAATGTAAACACAAACATTACAAACATGTACTAAGATACTTTAACAACTTATAAAAATAGGTAGTACCTTCTACTAAAAATTACATTACTATCGTTACAATATACCGAAATTAGGTTATAAAAAATATAACGTTTTTATTAATAGCATACCGCCATCCATTCACAATTAAAGTTCAACATGGAAAAGTAAATAAAACTGAAGTATTCGCTACACTATAGAATGAAATGCAACGACGAGCTCTGGTAAATTAAATTCAATGCGTGTCGGTTGTAGCGCTGCATAAAAACTTGTCTGATGTCTAGGCCGAGGCTGTGGGCGACTGGGCGGAGGGGGGGCACTAGAATGGAGGGTACTATGCTCCCCGACGTAGCGTACTACGTACATAAGGGTAGGTGGGTGCTACTTAACGCCATCTCTACACACCGAGTGATTCTGAATGGTTTGCATTTAATGGAAACTGTCGAGAAAGGTCTATTTTAATGTTGTTTAATAATGTTAAAAATATAATTCGTAATACGTTTTATTTATAGATTTAGTATGATATGAAAATATATTGAAAGTAAAAATTTTACTATCGAATTCTTTAAGTTTATTTTAGTTGAAAATATTTTTATAACATTTAATTTTTTTACGTTACAACAGTTTTCTAAAATATGTTTATTAAAGATTTTCTAACATTAATTATATGGATGTATAGTTGAAAAATGAAAATTAACGAATCCATAGACAGTCATATCTCATGTGAAGCCTGCACGAGGAACGGGAAATGCTCACCCGTCTCTATCGCTCCTATTCTCTCCCGCTCGCGCGCTGGTATTGATCGCCGTCTAGACTTGTTGATCACACTGAATTCGGTCGAGGGTTGCACGTCCTCCTTAACTAGGAAACTAAGTTCACGACACATCGTTTATTTAACAACGTTCTGATTCGATTTTTCTGCTAACAGTATTGAAAGTAATGCAAAATTATATTACAATTTTGTTTGAATTTTTCTACTCCAACGCATTTTTGTTTTTTAATTTATGTATAACTTGCAGAAGAAAAATCGTTTCCATAATTCTAAAGCAGGATGAAACTGGGGTCAAAAAATGTATAGGTATTCCTAAAACATATAAAAACTATTGTGTATTATAATAAGCTGTCAATTTCCTAAAGCTTTTAGTTAATAGCTTGATGTAGGCGATAATTACAATGTTTAATTGTTAATTAAGGTTATAAATGTGTCTACAATAGATTTATATCGTGTGATCCGTCGTCAATTAAGTCGCAGGTGCGTCAATAGTTATAATACGTTAGTTCGTTGTCTTATGATTTTATCACAATTAAAAGATAAGCATTGACGCAATCGTCTGCCGCCTGCTGTTTGTAGGCAAACTCACCTAGAGCTGTTTAATAACAAAGGTAGATAGGGTGACCATACTATTCTGAATCTACTAAAAGTTTTCATTTATTATTTTTCAGTTTTGAGCGATTTTCATAACATTATGTTTGAATATTGTCAAAGGTTATTGTTTCGACTATAATTGTAATGAAGTAAATTAATTGTACAACAATGTTATGACGGCTAAACTCTCGTGTAATTTTCGGACTAGTTTCGGACTCTTCCGGAGTCCGTCTTCAGGGCGAGTGTTTATAGTTTAAGCTAGTTGGTGGTTTAGCCGTTTTAAATAAAGTATAGTAATGTCTCACGAAAGTTCTAACAATTTAATATACAACAATCGGCTTTATCCCGAAAAGAGAATCAGCGTTATTACTGTTGTACGTTCTACGTTCGGTACTGGTACATTCATAAAATGTAGTCCAAAATACAAAACATCCTTGTTCCTAGTACTTCTTATGATACATAATTTGGTCCAATGAAACCCCTGGTCTATCTTATTTAGTTCCGAGTGTCCTCCACTATCGTATAATGGACGACTTATTGGTCCACGTTTATTGCAGTACTTTATAATTTTTTTTTCGGAATAAGGGGAATGTGTTTTAGGACTTTTCATTATTTACCAAAAACGTTGGTGCATAATAATTCTTAAGGTAATCGTAAAAGGATGTTCTTATCTTAAGCAACTTTCTTGTGTCATATGTGAAGCAATTTAAAATATCTTTATTGAAACGTAAACAGTTTAAGAAGCATCTTACTTAGTATTAAGATATCAAAAAGTTCTTATTCTCCTATCGGTCATCTTGATATGATAATTTGCTGTCACTTAAATATACTTTCTTTTATCACTTTTACACCAAGTGCAAGTATTTTTTAAAAGTTGAATAACACGTATTTTCGGTATGAGATAAGTTGACAGGACGATTGTGTATTTGTTTATCATATAAATAATCTTCTAGTAGACTAGTACCTTTTTAGAAAGCAAACGCTGCATAGTTCCAAGTGTGAATATTTCTATGGTTGAAAGACGTCATTTAATTTTTAAAATTCTTTATCAATAATGCCGATAAAAGCGATTAACGCATTAAGGTTTTTAGGTTGTGCTACCTAAAATAGGGTAAGCGGTCTTACCTAATCTTTAACAACAAGAAGTTAATGTGTGGTACGCATAAATATTCCATTTGCTATCACGTTGCTATCCATTAAAAACGTTATTATATAACTTCTAGATGCATTTATAAAGTTATATTTTACTATAATATTTAATTAATACATTATCTTTTCTACAAAAGAACAAATAATACTTTTAAAACTAAATACTAACTAAAACGCGCAATAAAGTAGAGTTATAATGTAACATATATATGTTTTGTGTTGTTTTTGAGGTTATCCTAATCATGCTTACATGCTTTAATCTATGTAAGATATAGATTTTGATAATATTTGATTAATTATTGTTCTGAATACATTTATGATACGTTTAAACTTTAGGATGTATATTTTTAAATCAAATCGGGTATAGCGGTAAAGCTCGGGTAAAGCTTTCTAGGTGCTTAACTAAGAAGGTTTATATTATCTACGCTTTTGCAATTATCTAAGAGTAATGTGGGTAGTTTCCAATTAATTAAGTATCTAACCCACGCGGTCTATTAATAAAATAACGCTCCTTACAAAAACCAAAGAGCACTGTTAGTGTTGAGCTATTGGATGTCAATAAAAAAGTAACTCAGACCATTTGCTCATTAATTACAGATTTCAGAAAGGTTTTGTTACTCCTGTTCAATTTCTAAGTACGTGTATCTTACTTCATATTACTTCCCGTTAATGCAGCTTTCTAAGAGATATTTAATAAAATCTATCAATATTTAACATCTTAAGCAGCAGTCCCCCACGTCAATTGTGGTAAACAAATTAATCCATAAGACTAAAATTAAATATGACAACACTGAATAACCTATATGTCCACCTGTAATGTAATTATAGATACATACTAATTATAATTAGGAACATTCAAGTCGAGTGGTGGTATATTCCGTTGTCATTCCACCACGCTGAAATACAGATAATAATTTACGACTTGCTAATCAAATTAATACGATGACGATGTTAACGTGCGTCATACATTGTGACATTTTTATTGATTGTATATAGTACCGGTGATATAAACATTACGGGGATCAAGTGTCAATGGTATCGAGTAAGGTTTAAGATAAGTTGACAAGGTTTAGACGAAATATCTACAAGTTTTATTCATACTGAAAATATAATCAAGCGAGCCCCAACCTTGTTATCAGATAAATATGAAAGAATGAGATATGATACACGAAGATTGGATGACAAAAGTATAATTCAGATGAGAACACTTTTAGGGTATTTTTAGTCACTAGGACTCTAAAACCTATTAAAAACTATATTTTAAAGTTACGGGTGGTCTATTTTTTAGCGTACGTAGTGTAAAATGAAACGTTTTTACAGTCTAGTACGTTACTTCATCCAACAACGCTTTTTAGGGTTAAATTACGTACGTAAATAAAATTGTGCGCGTAAACCCGTGACTTATCCTGTATTACGTCAGTTAACCTATTAAGCTACCCAGTCTGGCTAAAATCCACAAATGCCTAGATCTTTTCTAATCCCAGGCTTAAGTATAGATCTAATTTAGATGCTTCTATTTTCGTATATTTCGTCAATAAATTTAGACTTGCGCGTTTCGGATTAAGTGCAGAAGAAAACTTTCGACTTTATCAACACTTACACTTTAAGCTTTTAGCCTAAACGACACCCTTTTCTATTGACATGAAATGGCTTTCGTCTGGACGATTGTAAAGGCCGCCTTTTGCTTTCGCACGTCACTCAACGATGAAAAAATGGTATTGTATTTTAGCTTCTGTAGAACATTAATCTTTGAATTCATAAAGAAAGCAGTAGAATATTTGTATATGTGTAAGTACCTACACACGAAGGTCATGCAGGTTTACGTAATTCCTAATCTTTGTGATACGTTAGCTAGCATTTTTATGGAACTATAATGATATACTAATTGAATATCCACAAAATGTAATAGATTTGAAAGACGTGTTTGGGTGTCAAATACTTTGTTATAGCAGAGTTCTTTGTTGGATAGAGTACCTATAAGATAATCCAATTCAATCCTTATTAGTACTAAATTGAAGCCCTCGTACAGTCCCGTAAGAAGCTTTCCTTATCCGAATTAGCATACTGAAAACTGTTGGCTCCCATTCATATTTGATGACGAGTATCTCCGTGTCACACGTGCAATCAAATCTTATCTCTGTTTCAATCGGTTTATGGTCGACAATCAGTTTTACTCGTATTCACGTATGTTTCGATACTAGTAAAATCGTTTGATCACGGTGTGATGTGAGGCCTTGATATCGTATTCGCCTCACGTGACGTCACATCGTTCATATCGCGTTGGTAATTATTTAATGCTATTTTCCGTTCGAAGCAGCTATTCTTAATTTCACGCTCTAATTGGGAATTACGAATTTTTGGTACAATTATTTTATATTTGGCAATTATTGCCACTGTTTGTTGCCTTTTAAAGAGGCTCCTGCTTGCCTTGTATGGAGTGTTCTTTTATAAATCATATTCACATATAAAGTTAATTTATTTAAAAAAAAAACTCAAAGTAGGTACAAATGAATTGTTATTTGTATGTTTCACAAATGACTAGATAGAGGCAGTTTGCAGTAGAACTTCATAATCTAAGAAAAATGCTAGTAATCGCTAATTCTTAATAGTGTTTACTTTAAAAGAAACATATGTTTATAAACAACATTAATTTAAAACAAGTCAAGAAAAAAATGTATAAAAACAATAACAATTATAAGATCCGTTTAAAACTCTTATCAATAAAGTTCGATAACACGGTTGATAACTTTGTTCACCTCGGTTCATTTAAGCCGGAAGTTCAATTACTTTATGTATAAAAATTCTCGATACTTCATTCGTTCGTTACTTCCGAAAAAGTTGTGCTTCTGGTTCGATAACCTTACAGAGCCTAATTAATCAATACACAATTTAACTCACGTTTATTTCGGTGTAGGTACCGACTAGTTTCAGACCCTTCTGGGGTCCTTCAACACGGTGAGTGGATTACAGAGCCGCCGAGTTACGTATAAAATTTATCGTTCGCAAACGATTAATTGCTTGCAAATATCATTCAAGGAATGCATGCAATGGCTTAGTCATAGTTCATCTATTTTTGTGCAAGTTTTTTTGACAATTTTAACCCACCGTTGGAATAAAGTCGTTTTATACAAAGTCATTCCTTTGTAAGTTGCCCGCGCCATCCTGCGTTACCCCTACACTTTGCCTTAGACGGTTCAATAACATCTAGGTTATTGACCCACATGACAGGTGAGTGGCGGGCAAAGAAAAATGTAGGACAAAACTTATGTACGTCAATATTAAAATACTTGACGTAAATAGTGTTTTTTCTATGTGAAGAATGTTAAGCGCAAAACAAATTCTTATTAAAAAAATCTATCAAGATTACTCACATTGTTTTTATCCCTAACAAGGTTATAAGATCGTGAGATATGATTTTTTATTAAGTCATATCAATACTGCTTTTACAAGGAATGTTATCGTTAAAAAGTCTCATCATTGTGTAAAAATGAAATCGTTTCTCGCACGGATTGGCACAGAACCACTTCGCTAGTTACCACTGACATTGATTTATTGTGTCTGATATACTTAAACGAGATATCTATTTAGCTATTACCATATTTTACTTGGGAGCATTCACGAACACTATAATAAACTAAATTATAAACAGTAGAATACATTTTAGTAAATAAAATTGATTAAAAAAATCTAACGCTCCGAATACTCATTTTCAAATTAATAATTATAAATATAGGTTAGTTTTAACTTGAAAGTAATTTAAGTCCGTAACGTTGGGTTAATTATAACAACGGTACAGTTACAATTACTAATTAGATTGCTTATTTTAATGCACGAAGCGCGCGGGAGTCGTAATGAGGCATTTTTATGGCAATATTTTAAACGTTCCAAGGGTTACCATACCATATAAAAGCGTAAATATATGTACAAGAAAAAAAATTAACCTGCAAACAGTTGCGCAGTTCAACAAAAACGATTTTTCTGAATAATATTTTTTTCAAGTAGAAACTAGCAAACTAATGAAAGTACTGCTTATTTTACAAACGTTTACTTAAAGACTTCCATATTGCATATTTGGTATGAAAAATCAACCCTAAGGAATTACTTAAAAATCAATTAAAAGACATGTGGCAGTTAGATTTAACAAACGCATAAACTATGTGCGCATGTGACAAGGTACGGTCGTTCTGTGGTATCGAATTACTAAAGGCCTATTCAAGGAGTGTCTTAAATGGACGGGATAAATGTCCAGACAAGAGAAATAGCCTCATTTACGTGAAATACAAGTCCTTAATGTCTACCTGTGTGGGTTACGAGTGTATTTATTTAGGAAACATTAAATTTTAAAATACGACCTAACGGAAATTAAATACATTTCAAAATTGTTTTCATTACGTTTATGCAAGTATATGAATCAACATTCGTTGCCTGTCGTTTTGAAATATCAAATTCTGTGGCTAAGTTTGCGAATTGCACAGGAAATAAAGTCAATTTGCGAAATGTTTCTATTAAGATTCCATTTAATGGTTTTTTTAATTATGTTTTAAATACCACTCAATAATGGATTTACGTATTAAAAATGAGTAAGTTATTTGTCCTCGTATGTAGTGTTGAGGTCAGTATGCATTTGCTGGAGTGGAGTGGGTATCATGTTATTGCTTGAAGCATTAGCTGATGACGCTGCAAAGGACAGGTGCGTCAGCTGTTTATAATTTGTTCTTAGCGTATTATGTGAACTACAGACTGTGCTAATAGGGAGACTTTGACTTAATTGAGGTAAAAGACAGTTGTGGATATTTTTGTAGCTTCTTGCCAAAAGAACAAATGCCGCCCTAAAATCACTAACAACGTTGTTATAGAAATCGATTGTTATTGATCATTAACTCTGTTTTGTTTGCTTTAAACATTTGTTTAATTTGTGTAAATATTAATTTTTAATATGCTTAATAAACGAATCCGCTGCAATCTAATTTCACAATAAACTATGAACCAATGACGTAACTTACCTAAGAAGAATATGAACATCAAAAGTTCTTTAACATGTGGTATAAAAGATGATAGGTTTGAAATGACCGTAACCTAATCTATCAGCAGTGAAGTAATGACAGGTTTAGTGACGTGGGAGACACGTGTTCCCATCACATTGGGGTCAATGTCGGCACATCGTTTACTACGACCAGTTCGATTCGCAACGCAAATACATCGCCCGTCCAGTTTTCTGCCGTTGCCTTCGTATCTAAAATCAGACGAGTCTGCTAAGTCTATACATTTGTGCGAGACTAAACTAGAAAATTCTTATACCACGTCAAATGTACGGAATAATTGATAGAGTGACGCATGTCGTGTGGTCTTGAAAACTGTAGTTTGAAAACTTAGTATTTTCATTGCCTCATGCAATACTGTATAAAAAGGAAAGACCAGAATGAGTCGAATGTCTCAATTTTTTGTGATGCAATTTAAATTATATTTTTGATTTATTCTTATAGAACTGGCTTTTATAATGAAACGACTATAACTAATTCCAGATTCTTATTTTTAATTAATTAATATTTTTAAATTATTTAATTTTAATTAGCATTGTTTAAGAAACTTGAAAACATGATAATTAAAATAATAGAAACTATTTAAAATACTAAAATTTTATGATAGAAGGAAATTGTTTGAAGGATTCAGGAAGATATTTAAAAGATTCTCATTGAGTTAGTTTATATTCTGGTCTCTTCCATTAAAAGAAGACTTATTTAAATTCCGCGAGCGTACCATTTCCTTTGAAATATTAGTAACTTTCTTTTATTAGATATTTTATTGACTGGTCTGTGCAGAGGTCGCTCCAATCACGTCAATTGGCTCAATCGTCTGGGGCAAGTGACGTCCATGTTGACGTCAACGCCTCTTTGTCTGACAGCGAGCCGGTACAACTGTTATTTTCTAACTGGAGGGATAAAAGTTAGAATGTGCTTAGAATTATTACTGTCTTTGCTCGAATTTAGCATGGTCGATGAACTAGGTTATTTACTCTGGTTAAGTCTTTATATAATTAAAGTGGTCTCGGCGGTATTTCCAAACCGCTGCGACTTAGGGTCCTCCAAGAAGCAAGCGCATCACCTCCGCAAAAGCCGGCAACGCATCTGTGGTTCCTCTGGTATTGCAGATGTCCATGGGCGTCGTTGATCACCTCGGTGTACCCGCTGCTCGTTGGCCCCTTTCTTATTAACAAATAAAAAGTGAATTACACTATTATCTAAAACATACAAAGGTCATCTCGGTACAGACAAGTTTGATGGTTTGATAGGAACATCGACCTAGAACGAAACATTGCACTTTTACCTTGAATGCGGAGTAATGTCACGCAAGGACGGTGCTCTTCAATTACTTTGCAAATATTATTACAAGCCGTTCGTGCAAATATTCGCTGAAACATAGCATGTTTTAAGACTGTAAACTTCTGTAAATAATTAAAACAATATAAATATAAAGTACCAACTGTAAATAGCCACTGAGAGACTACCAAGCTAGATAATAAGCTATCTAATTCCTTACTCTTTTCTTTTTGTATTGGGTCTGTACCTCTCTAACTTGTTTTTCCATGTCGAATTCCTTAATAGTAAGATACTCGTTAAATCCACCATTAATACATTAAAGGTCGAAGTAAGATCTGGAAACTGCTTTATGAACACCGCTTGTAAACAACACGCCCACACATCAAAGCCAAAGAATTTGCCTTGCACAACGTTGCCGTAGGTTGGCAAGGGAATACAAAGATATGTCGTCATATCACGTCACAATTGATTCTTATTCTTGTAGGGAAACAGACAAAAGGTTTATATCCTGTTTCTAATAGCATATCTCTACAAATTATTTAATCAATGCAAAATAAAGGGTAAAAAAGAGAAGGAATTATAAATGAATAAATGTTTATACATATTATGATAATTATCGTGATAAATATTTTAAATTTGCATATTGCTTGTTACAGGTAGCAATTAAGATAATAGATAAATCACAATTAGACGCCGGCAACCTTCAGAAAGTCTACAGAGAAGTGGACATCATGAAGAGGCTGGATCATCCTCATATTATTAAGCTTTATCAGGTAAGACGCGTCTAATAATATCATTAATGACTTTATAAGTAAAATAATACCCATAAACTTACAATTCAACCGACATTTTTATGGATAAAAATTCTAAATAGGTACTTGGGTATATCTTAATTTGCTGAACAAGATATCTGTTTCTTAAATTGCTCATAATTTTGCTTCAAGTCGATTAAATGATTATGGGATGAAACCTTCGAATTCAAGTCTAAACTGTCCAATCTTTGATTGACAAACCTATAGTGTACCTATCCAACTTGGTTCGTTGTAATTTCCTGTATTATTATTTTCCTTATAATATTATTTATCCTTTTTTGAATTATGATAAACATGTACTTATTCGGTGCTTATAAATCTAAACAACAGGGAACTAATACAATGTTCATGAATATTTTTACTTGATAATCTTATGAACCATATTTGTATGTAGTTATGTTTTTTTTGTATAATGCATAAAGTAAACAATTGATGCAGTGGTTCCAATAGATAAAAATGAACATATATATCCGACAAAAATTTAAGAACTATTAAACTACTATTACTTTGTCGTAAGTTTGTTTAAAGCCAATTGGTCACTAGAAGATATAACTGTTTTTGCCGTTATAACTTATCCGTTAGCTGTCAGTGGAACAAATTCGTTTGATTTAACAGTAACTGGTTACGTTAATCGTACAGCAATAGCAGTATTATTTGGTTGTTACGCTATTTAGTCGTGATCAACTTGACTAACCGCAACAGTCGTATTAACGCGTGACATGTTTGCACTCGAATCTAGGACATAACGTAATTTTATGTTCTGTCTATAAAAAAAACATGTCTTACGTCCGTAATAAAGTTGTCTGCTTAGTCATAGTAATGTTTTCATAGCCTCAATAATAAATATAACTACGTACCACCGTTAATCGTTCTGCTTATAATAATAGGAACTTTCTAATCTCATATATTGTGAAAGTATCTAATTTATAGGTATACGATTACAAGGCGTTTGCCAAATTGGTCTCGTATATCTTTTAAGGTATACAGTGACATATGTAGTCGTTTGTATCTCTAATCTTGTTATAGTGAAGTTTGGTGGTTGTTTACGTAACAAAAGAACGTAGAGTCAAGTCCACTACAGAAGATTATATTGTAATCTCTAACAGTCCGTTCTGGTCTTATTTATTACTCTACAAATCACTAAAAGATTAAGTGAAAAGGTCAGCATAATTCCAATTCGTTCCCGACTATAAATATTAAAATTTACGCATTCTCTGTTGAATTGTAGGAAGTCTTGTGAGATAAATTATCAAATTTGACTTATGTCACGCGAATTTGGTTGAATCAAGGAATTTATACTAAGAGGAAAGTGCACTACATACTAAGAAAACGGTCCGAGCAGGACACCAAAAACTGAAGCACGTTGTCCCGTTCTAATAGTGTAACCACAATTTTAATAAAATCGTGGACATTGACAAAACACTGAAGTCCATGACCCTTAAATTTCGTACTTGGTTTAGAGATGAAAACCTCTACTATGATAGGAATGTTTATTTGTGTCTATCAAAGCTTTGAAATTTTCATAGGCCTATTGTGATGAGGAAGAAATTAAACATCATATTTTATGTTGAATTCTTTTTAATATTAAATGGTCACAAAATACAAAGTCAAATCGCAACAAACAATTTATTACAGGTTGATAGACTATAAATGCTCTGAGTAGTTAAAGTTTTAGAACTTGAAAACATTATCGTCTTTAATTTCAAATAATATTTATAATTATCTTAAATTTACAAATGTCTCTGTAATCGATTTCATTTAGATTCAACCTTACCGAAACTCTTCTTGTAATAAAGTCAGTAGTACTAATGTTCTTAAAGCACACCTTTTGATGACCTTGCAAGTTTTTCAAGGGCACTACATTGAGCCATTTTTGTCTTACAAATCTGTTCATTCTTGGTAAAGCTAAAAACAAAAAATATGCATAGGTAAATTCATTCGATAAACAATTTGTACGAAAATTCTTCATTTACCGTAGTCTAGTGGTCACCCTACTTGATTATCATAACAAAGTTGTTAGGCTTGAAAACAAACCACTACAAGCTTATTTTCTTTTCTCTTTTGTATTGAACAGTCACTATTTATCTATTATATCATAAAATATATAAAAAAGTATTTAGAAGTACTAATACGAGTCAGAAAATGAAAAAATATATGACGACAATAAAAACCAAATAGGCCGCTTACCTGTGGAATGAAAAGCCACACTGAGGGAAGGATTAATTTCTACATCCACGAACAGATCACTTTAACACCATACTCAGCGAAAATGTAGTGGAATTAGTTTTATTTTAACAATTAAATATCTGACATAATTGGCAACTGACATATCAACCATCATAATTGACAGTTGACTTTTGTAGTAAGGCAGTTCAACAACATATTTGGTACCCGTAAACTTGGTAATATTTTATCATTATTTAGGTAGTTTGTAATAGTGTTTTTAAATAGTTTCAGTGTTTTTAAATTATATACATGTATACGAACAATAAGAATATGTACTTCTCTAATTCAGTAAGCAATTTTAAAACCACTTAATACGACTTTTTTTGTCAGACCCAATTATTGAAAGAATATTTGATTTTGTAACAAATATTGGACACTATTTCTTTGATATTAAATACTTTTTTACGACAAACTTCCTGTTAACATCAAAAGTGATCCATTTCGTGGTCATAAATTTGTTTACTGATTATGGATACGTAAATCTAAACAGACTATAATAGAAGGACGCATATAACGAAAACATTTGTTAAAGGATCTGTAATTTTAGTGTAAAAAAATATTTTGGAAATTGGGAAAATTCTAAACGATGCTGACAACACTAGAAAGGGACAACGTGCTTCAGTTTTTGTGTTACTGCTCGGACCGTTTTCTTAGTATGCAGTGCGCAGTCCACTATAACGTCCTTGGGTTGAATATTATCAGATACAAGTCATAGTCATTTTTCAATAGGTATAATACAATTTACTGAATCTACTGAAGTAATACTAAATATAAATTATATTAGAAAATGTTAGGAAGTATATTAGAAAAATGGTATGAAACATGAGTCTGTTGAAATTTAAAATTACTTCTCGTTGCGTTTAACATTTTTCGTAATCATTGGAGCCGATATGTCAATTAACACAATTTTCCTAACACGCTAGCTACCAGTACTACGGAATGTAGAACGCTGTAACTTGAAATGGACTCGAAACTATACCCTATTCGGGTAAACTGCTTGTTAAACTGCCTAATAATAAATACAGCATCGACTTTATAATCTACATTAAAATATCAAGTTTTTTACGTAACGAATAACCTATTAACTATTTTATTTATGCACTAGCTTCGTCCGCGCGGAATTAAAAAAATATATAGCATATTTTAATCGGGGATCATGTAGCTTTCTAACGGTGAAAGATTTTTTTAAATTGGCTCAGTAGTTTTTGAGTTATTTCAATACATACAAAAATACAATTTTTCCATTTCACTAGAGGTAGAGAAAAGTAGCATACTTTGCAAACTGATTTTTAACAGTCAATAAATCAGACACTTGAAGCTGAAGAAAGAATCAAAGCACCTTTGTTCTACTCCCATCTTTCTCTTCCCATAAAAAAAACATTGCCGTATATTGTATGTAATCTGATTTAACAATCAATATATTATGTTTTTCATCAACGCAATATGATTTTCTATAGATGCAAAGGTACTAGATGCTTATTTCTTAGTTTAATTATTTTAGTTCTTCTAAAACTGCTACTAAATTTTTAGACACTAGCTGTTGCTCGCGACTTTGTCCGCGTGGAATTGAATAACATAGTCCATGTTACTCGGGGATAATAGCTTTCTAATGGTAAAAGAAATTTTGAAATCGTACGAGTAGTTCTTGAGTTATTCCAATACATACAAAAATACAAAATTTCTCTCTTTATAATATTAGTATAGATAATATATACGCCGAAGTTTTCTTTTTTTTCATTAGCTTAAGTAAACGGGATATAATAAATGTAACGTGCGTATATGTCATGTTTTACATAACATTGCACCGCACTGAAGCCGACTGCGCTTGTTCATTACTTCCTCATACAGGAAATTGTTGTTTTTGCTTCTTAACAATAATGAACTGCACACTTACTGAGTTACGTAACTATGTTATATAGGCACCGACTTAAGCCTGTAAGTTCTCTATACTCTATTGCTTAAGTAACCCTGTTTACTGCCTGTTCCTTAGAGATCCAGCTCTCCTATTGCACTGGAAGTTTTTTTGTACCCCTTTTTAAGGGGCCCCGCTGGTCCCTGCTGCTACTATTGATGCAGCATCTTTGGTTCCTTTGGGTTGTTGATAGTTACTTTTACCACTTATTCAATGAATATTCATTGGACAAGTTCTACCATTTAGATTTGATGTATTTAGTTTGAGTTTATAGTTATAATATGGAATACAATTTAATAATGAAAGTATTTAAACAATGAAATGTAATTTAATAGGTAGAATTAAATAATTTAAAATTGTTAACTTAAGATTTGTAGTGTTAGTTACGGAGAATATGTTTAATAACATATTAATGAAGAGTAAAGTTAGTAAGAAGTCATATGGCCATATCGGAGCTTGCGTAAATATATATGCACGGTTGGCTACCGAAGAGGTTTGATTGGATGAAATCTCACAAAACCCATTCATCCCCCATAATACTACTTTTGGTAGATTTACCCTACGACAACAGGAATAAGCCTGTTCATTTTTATATTTTCTTGACAGAACAAGCAAAACGTCGTAGTAAAACATCTTCGGTGCCTACGACAGTAAAGAAAAATGTTACTTTAAATAGTTTCATAGTAAATATACTCGTATCTAACTTTTCTACTACTTATAAATGTAAAAAATAAAGATAAAGCACATTAGATAATAACAGCAGTGTCTACGTTATTAAGTAAAAAAGTATAATTAATGTATAAAAAAAACTAAGCAATCTCTAGAAATTTTAATTATCTTTTTCTACTATTAATTAAGATTCTTAAAGCTTCGTAGCAATTATATTATTAATTGTATATATATTATTATTTCAAAGAAAAACACTTCTAGAATATACTAAAGTATGAATAATGTCTGACCCTGCGATGTAGAGATCAAGGTTATTCTATTCCCATCATTTGACATCTGGCATTGTTGTACGCCATTACATAATTTTATTACTATGCCTCTCATCACATTACATAACATAAAATGAAATAATTCCATCATTTTCAAATGATCTAGAAACACTATACATGTATAAACGTAGATACGAGTATGATGGCTGATAGGGCGGTATGGAGGAGTAGTACTTTTTTTTTTTTTACAAGGTGGAATCTATTTTAGATCCTAGTGCCCACGGGGGGAGCACATATCGGTATGTGGGACTCACCCTCCTAATGAGGGCATACCGCAGTAAACCGCCTTGTTCCCTCTTGGCCATTCCTGTGGGCGAAGCGGGCACGGCAAGTAACTTCCGCGACGATGGATGAGTAGTAGTATGCCAACCCTCCATAGGGACGAGGGCAGGTTGATGATGATGATGTACTCGCGCTAATTTCACATTGATCTATTAATTAGATCCTCATTTCGTATTTTTCATTTTAATTTCATGAGAATTTCGATTTTCGTGGTCTTGTGATTATTATATGTTATTAAAAAAAAAAACAAAAAATAAATTTGTACAAAAATATTACAATCTAAATAAAATATGGGTGCCAGATCGCTGTCCGCTGGGATCGTACCAAACGTGTGTTATTTACTTGCTTGACTGTACCAATGATTAATCTTACTTCTTACTAATCTGACTAAAGTTATATGTTTATGTTTGTGTATCACCAAAACGGCATAACATATGTTGAGGTTTGGTGTAGATGTAGAACACAGCCTGGAAGAACACATAGGTTTACTATGTTGTTTTTAGTTCCGCACAGACGGAGTCAACGGCTACAGCTAGTAGAATATAATCTAGGTCAATCTGTTTTACTATTGATTTAGTGTTAATTAGAATCACATCGTCGCAACGTTTACATTAGGGAGCTTCGGACCTTTGACGGCATCTGTTTGTTCCACTCTAAACATTGCGAACGTTAATTGATTTGTCGTGCATCGCCCCCGCAAACGATGTAGGTACAGACGCACACGTAATTGCATACATAAAAACAACATTAGGATTTAATAGATAAAGTTGATCCAAATGAAATGAAAGAAAATGATAATAAACAATGCTTACCCAACCTTTTTTTGGGACCAAATTCCCATGTTTTTGCAATATAAATTCAGAGGCGTTAATTAAATAAAATGTTGGAAATCTTTAAAATATGAAAGTAAACAGTAAGGCTACAAAATTAGCATAAGATTTAACTACACTTCTGCACATTTACTACTTTAAAGTTATAATAAAACTTTTTATTTCGTGACTGTACTGTACTGTACCAACCTCTAACTTTAACCTCTACGATTCACGTGTCTCGTGTGCACGCTTATATGCTTATCTTAATTACTTGTATTGACCTGGAAGTTTAAGGCGAATCCTGTCATTTAAGTAATTAATGGATAAATTAATGTATCAATTTAATATCAATTTTAAACCGATTTCGCATATAAATATTTGGTGTTAGCTTTATCTATGGGTACTTCATTATCTATTTACGGTTTTTTTTTGGGAGAAACTAATCGCTTACATATATCTGAAGTATCTAATGTAAGTCATCAGCGGAAAAAATAGTTTATTAATGTTAGTGATTTTATGATTTAAGTTGTGGAATCTATAAAAGATACATAATACATTTAAATATACATTAAATTAGGCGCCTAAACTGTTGAATAGGTAAAATCCATTTTAATATAACCAGTGAACGATAACAAAATTGTTTTCAAACAATGGCTACTGAATGGCTCTCAATAGCGTTGTAGAATTAAACAGTGAATGAACTGTACCAAGTTGTATAAACATTTCTACGGTCGTGTGTACATACGTATGAAGCGAGGCGTCCTTAAAACGCGGGAAGGGGCGGTATTTCCGTTTGATGTTATCATCGTACCGTCAAACATCCGCGTTTTGTGTTTCCATTGCAATTATGTACGCACTGGATTTTACAATGTACGTATTACATTGTACAATGTCTATATTAATTTAAAAATGTATATGGTCTAATAAATTATTTAGAAAAGGACAGAGAAGGTTTCTGTCCTGAAAACGTAAAAATATAATTCAGTTTTAATGAAACTTTTTGTGAAAATTAACGTTATTATTTTAGGTTATTATAATAAGACCTAACTTGGGTTTACTTAACATTCAAATTAAAGCAGGTTAATATCAAAATTGACCGTGAGTGGATATAAAAAGAGATAATAAGGTCAGACTAAAACGTACCGATTTTAAATAACGAGTCCAATTGAACTAATTTTATACGCATCAAAAACTTTAATCCGCACTGACCGTGAATGCTCTGAAGAACTCAAAACATCGGAAATGTATTCAAATTAAACTCGATAAAATCATAAAAATATGCGCATAATCATATCTTTTTGTGAAATATGTTTTGGTGAATTTCTTGTTTCACACATTTTATAAAGAAAGAGGAACTTAAATGTAGTTTGTTTTTTTTTAGTTTGGTTTTAAAACCTGGAATCAAACACGCCTTGATTGATCAACGGAAAGCGGAAAAACATTCTTGTTTTTAACAACATTCTTGTTCTTAACGCCTATGTATTTTCAGAACGTAAATAATAAGGAAGTAAAACAACAAAATAATACAGAACTAGTTCAGTATGCGGTGAGTAAAATGTAAAACAATGGCCGTGAACGACAAGACATAAACATTGACTCATCTAGTTATTTATAATGGTTTGAAAATTTACGACGCCGCGGTCAGTTCATCGGTGAAGTGTTTAAACATGACAAAAGAACATTCCGTGTACTTTGGCCTTCGTAGCAAAGTATACGTGGACGTAGCAATGGTTATTTTCAGTCCGGTCGAACTGGGGAATGCCGTCTTAGTATTGTGTAACTTCACGTCATCGATGTATAATAATTGATATACGTTTAATTTAAGAGCGTCGGTGGCTCAGGGGTTTAGCTCTTGACTTGTAAACTGCAGGTCCCGAGTTCGAATCCCGCCATGTACCAATGTGTTTTTCGATTTTCGATTTTCATATGTACATATTTACCGACGCTCTTAGGTTAAGGAAAACATGGTGATGCAACCTGCACATATCAGCGAAGAAATTCAAACATATGTGTATTCACGCAAAATATGCGCTGGTCGTGTTGCGGAAAATGGAGTCCATCATGGTTCAAAACCACTACGTTTTATTTAAACATATTAATGAATTATCAAATTTTACTAATATTATAATTGAGAAAGTTTGGATGGATATTAAAGGTGTCTTCGAAACGGCTTGACGAATCTTGGTGTAATTTTGTATATATATAGAACATAATCTGGACACACATAAGGTATTTATCTATGTAATAAGTCCTTATTAAATCCGCACGGACGGAGTCGAGAGCGACAGTTAGTAAATAAATAATTAGGGAGATTGTTTTATAACCAGATTTGTTGCGGATTAATTCTATAATGATTTTAATTGGTTAGTATTTCCTTATCTTATTAATTAAAATATTTTTATTGATTCAACAATCGGAAAATGGGAAATATAAGTTGTTTTAATATCTCAAAAATATGTAAAGTTATTTTTAAAACATTATTTAAATTATAACCTGTACAAATGCATCTTAATTAATATTATGCTATCTACTAAGATAAACTGCCAATTAATCCCCACGTCGATTTGATTGCGGAAGTGTTGTTTGACCTTCTATAACTCTATGTTAACGTAAGGGCTTCATATTAGTTTTTTAATAACTAGGAAGTGTTATTTCCTTTACAATAGGTCTGTTGACGTCATTTATTTGTCTATGTAAATTTTGTTTTGTAATACTTCCTCTTTATAGGATTAGTATGGGTATTTTTGCGCTAGTCTAATTAACGCGTTTCTTGATTCGAAAACGTTACTTTATTCATATTACAGACTAGCTGTTTTGCGCGACTTCGTCCGCGTCGAATTAAATAATATAGCCTATGTTACTCGGGGATGATGCAGCTTTCTAATGGTGTTTTTTTATATCAGCTTAGTAATTCTTGAGTTATTTCAATACATACAAAAATATAAAATTTCTCTCTTTAAAATATCAGTATAGATATGTACTTGTGTACCTATATGTAAAGAAATTATGACAGAAGCCGGGTTCTATTCTAGTTTTTCTATATTTCTATAATCAGATCCATTTTATAAATTACTAGTTGTTGTGCGCGACTTCGTCCGCTTGGAATTAGAAAATATAGCCTATGTTACTCGGGGATAATGTAGCTTTTTAATGGTGAAAGCATTTTTGAAATCGGTCCAGTAGTTCTTGAATTATTTCAATACAAACAAAAATACAAAAATTCAAAAATACAATTTTCTCTCTTTATAATATAGTATAGTATAGACTACAAGGCCGTATTATTTATAATATTGACCTTGTTACGTAATATTAAAATGTTTCTTTTAATTTAGAATAATTAGTTCTCCCAAAAATAACTCCAGACCTCCATTGACGATTGTTAAAGATATAAAAATACAGTGGTTAAGTCACGCTATTTTCTACGTCATTTACACCAACAAGTGTAATTAATCGTGTAAGAAATCATAATTAAAAGTGTTAATGGCCTAAAAATAACCATTGAAATTTTTAAAAACGAAAATTGCCGTGTTCCGTCCAAAAAACATGCTAAGTTAGTGATATAATTGTTGTAATTTGTATTAAAAGTATCCATCAATTAGTATAAGATTCTTACGCAAAAGCACCCGCAGATATCTATATCTATACAAATATTATAAAGAGAGAAACTTTAAATTTTTGTTTGTATTGAAATATATAACTACTGGGCCGATTTCAAAAATTCTTTCACCATTAGAAAGCTACATTATCCCCGAGTAACATAGGCTATATTATTTAATTCCACGCGGACGAAGTCGCACACAACAGCTAGTTATTAATAACAATCGTAACTACATAGAGAAATAGTATTTAACTAATATAAAAAGTTACGTTCAACTCTTCTCCTTCTGGTTTATGAAACGTTTTGCAGTTATGATACAAAATTAAATAATATTTTAATTTGTTACAGGTCATGGAAACTAAAAACATGATCTACATTGTTTCGGAGTATGCGAGTAAAGGTGAAATATTTGGTAAGTAAAATTTAATAAAAAGCAATCAAAAATTTATATTAATTTAATATGCAGTTTCTCTTGACTACGCCTACTTGTCATCCAATCTTCAACATGGTTAACAAAGGTCTTATTAAGCCTCTATTTAGAGTATGCTTGATCTCCTCGAGAAACAAATATGATTAGACGGACGCTTTTCCAGCAAAACAGGCTAAAATTTATGAAAAATAAATCAACGTTTTTTTTTGCATGAATTTTGAAAGTATGTCATTGAATATTGTAGCATCGGTTATTTATCACGGCACGATGAATTGTTAAAAATGTGTAATTAATGTGTACGGTAGAGCGATCCTATTTATACAGGCTCATATCTGAAAGAGGATGTCGTTGAAAAATCCACAGAAATAATATGCATATTTTTTATTTTTTTCCCTGCTGAAAAATAACATTTTTAATTCTCACGTTTTAATCGTATATATCGTAACACAAAGCCCAAAGGATTATAAATAATTTAGTTGTTTTTTTTACCACATGTTAAGTTAACAATCTTAAGTGACACTTAAGTTTCAATAACAAAAGAGGTTGATGCTCTTTGTAAGACTACATAAAATACAAAACACATTTTATATTCAAAAAGCAAAAGAGATAAAAAAAATACACTGAGCAAATAACTTAAGTTACACTCGTGTTTGGATTACTTATAGAATAACAAAGATATATTTTTGCGTTTTAAAAGAATCAGAGGTTCGAAAAGTCAATTACTATACCGTTTATCGATTAAGGACTTGTCTTGTTCGTTTTGTGTATGACGTCAGCAGGCTTGCAATGACGTCACCGGCCGGGTTCAGCGGGGGCAAGGAAGGGGTCCGGGAGGGGCGGGAAAAAGGGCAATTTCGCGCACAGCTGACTACGTTCCCGAAAACAATCGGTGCCAACGCAATCCTGTACTTTGCAGGGAATTTCATTAAAATATAACGAGACGCCTTGCACGAAACAATAATTCAATTTCCTTGCTTTTATAACATTGAATAGGTCAGGGGGGTATTGTCTTCGTAGATTGATTATCTAAGGACTGTATTTTATACAATAAATATAATGAAAGTTATTACAATAATGACAATCTTTTTTCCTCAATTGGTGTGAGAGATTATATTTATAAAAACTGAAGTTGTACGCATCTTTATTTGGAGCCTTTTTTGTTATAAGTTATATTGTGAAAATAACAACTGAAATAAAAATATATGAACTAACTACTAAGTAAATGTTTTACTGTGAAATATAAAAACTTGCGTAATAGTTGTATACGCAACACGTCGCGCTCTAGTTTTCGACTTTACAAAATGTTTACGGCTGAATTTCATCAACTAAAACGATGCAGGCAATTATGAGAAATGAAATAAAACGAAAAAAATATGAACCAACGTAACATCCACTCCCCATCTCCTACACAAGGCTCGGTTTGGTATAATTTTACATCTTTCTGTATATGAATTTTCTGCTTGACTTCACTGTGGGCTTTGTAAATTAAAAAAATATAATTACATTTTAAAATGTACGATAAAGTATGCACAATTAGTATTCATATAGATTCGTTCAGATATATTTCTAAATATCCGAGAAAAAAGTCACAACATAAAATGTATAATTTTTTTTTGTGTCGAATAGAATGTTGTGTTTACATCAAGTAAACCAATCGCACCATTTATTGGACCATCTTTAATTATATTTTGACTTCTACATTTTGTGAATAAAGAAATAAGGTTAAAGGTCAGAGGACGTTAAACTAACCTCTGCAGACTAATAATTGGATATTCTATTTGTGTTTTAAACGTCTACATGACTGTCTAGCTATTTATTAAAGGTCGTCCCAGTACCCAAACCTGGCTTTTAATTTAAATTAGATATCAGGCAATTTAATTACATAAACTTTGTATACATAAACATTTTTATTTGCTAAATGAATTGTGAGTTTATAGATCAAGCCGCTTTGCTAATTTATCAACAACTTGGTTACTTACTTACTCCGCTGGCGCAACGACTCAAAATGGGTCTTAGCCTCCGACACAAGAGAGCGCCATCGTCGCCTGTCCTGAGCTGTCTCCTGCAATTAACAATTTAATTAAACTTAATTCATGTACCTTTGTATTTTCGATTTAATTTAATGTTTTCCGCAGTGATGTACGTTTGCCTATGACTTAAAAATAAAATGATTTGTACGATTTCAACGAGAGAGGGACCTTCGTTTTACACCGTGTTATAAGTTATTGTTTCTCAACAGATTATATCGCGAGGTACGGTCGCATGGCGGAGCAGGCCGCGCGTCGCAAGTTCTGGCAGATTCTCTCCGCGGTCGAGTACTGCCACGAGAGGCGGATAGTGCATCGGGATCTTAAGGTATAACACAGACGTTCCAGCAGATACCACAGATATATCATGTATAGACTATAGCTCCGCACTTTGACGTATGAGCTAATAACTAAGACACAAATGCAATATCTGTGGTAAATATTGCATCTCCAGACACAATATCAGTAGATGTAGTATGTGCAGATATCATACTAAAACTAAGAAACAAGAAAAGCCGCCATGGTAACACGTAACATTGTGACATAAAGGTGTTACCATGACTTAATAATGCGGTCTATAATCCAATGTGACTACAAGTGGAAACCGTCCATATCAGTTGGTCATTGGTATTTCACTACGAAGTTTATTTCTTGTATAATGAATGTGAGATATAACAAGCGAAAGGTCTATTGGATAAAGATGTTAACAGTCTTTTGTTTAAACCATAATTTCCCCTAAAATTATGTACTTGTTATTTGTGTATCATAAAATAACAAAGTATGATGTGTCTATAGTTAGCTAACCTCCCTGCTTAGTGAAGGCCTGAACCTAAGTAGTTCAACCTTGACAGATGTAATATAGTACACGTGTATCTCGGAACGTAAATAAATACAAGTGCGTAAACAAGCGTGAAACGTAAACGTTATCTTTGCGTGATAAGTGTTAAAAAAACTCTTTGATTTGATAACCTCCTTCTGTTGGAAGTCGGTTAAAAAAATACATAGCGTACAGGTGGAGTCCATAAAATAGATAACTTTAGATTTTTTTTTTATCAGAGTTGCAAGTCTCAAAAATGTATACTCACGAGATAATTATTATGACAGTGTTGATTGTTTTAATTTTAGATTTTTTCTATTATTTTTTTAGATTGCGGTTGAGTTACATTTACTTCTAACTTATATTAGTTACTTTACTATAAAATGCATTCGTACAGGCGGAGAACCTGCTTTTGGACGCAAACATGAACATAAAGATCGCAGACTTCGGGTTCAGCAACTACTACGCGGCGGGAGAGCTGCTCGCGACGTGGTGCGGGTCGCCCCCCTACGCCGCGCCTGAGGTCTTCGAGGGCAAGAGATATACAGGCCCTGAAATTGACATCTGGGTATGATATTGATAATTACAATACAACACAACATAGCTATGATGTAATCTAAAGCATTTTTTGTCCCTCTACCGTATACGCTATAGCCATTTCTATACATTTCTCGTTCTACGGTTTGACGGCATTTTACAAAAGTGCAAAGGGACTACGTATTCTTCAACAACATATAACTTGGCCACTAACGGTCGCACTCAGAGTCGCTTTTAGTCGCTAACAGAGACCACATAAACTAAACAACTTAGGGCAGCAACGATTCCTTGATCAACACACTTGGAGTAACTCTCAGTTCTTTCCTACCTATCAGTGTTGCAGAGAAAACAAAAGAAAGTCACAAAGAGAGGCTTCGGGAGCTTGAGCTTGGTTATAAACTGAACCTCCCTGTAACTATGTCTGTGGTAATTATAAGCTTGCTATTGCAGAGTCTCGGGGTGGTGCTATACGTGTTAGTTTGCGGCGCACTGCCATTCGACGGCTCCACGCTACAGTCGTTGCGGGATCGCGTGCTCTCAGGAAGGTTTAGGATACCTTACTTCATGAGCGAAGGTAAGTCTTTAATTTAAGCATTCATTTAAATACACGAGCGCGGAGACAAACATCCCCATTGGTATACGAATTGTAACGTTGGATTAGTGTAACATTTTACGTAGAATGAATGAGTCATTCCATTTTATTGATAAATCACTACATAATATAAAAGAAAGTCGCTTTCTTTGTCCCTATGTATGCTTAAATATTTAAAACAACGCAACGAATTTTGATGCGGTTTTTTAACAGATACAGTGATTGAAGAGGAAGGTTTATATGCATAACTTATATGTTGCTTTGCAACTTGTGAAGCTGTGGCGGGTCGCTAGATAAAATAAACTACCCTAATTTTCAATGTAACAATAACTTTTTTATAGATTTTTCTGAGAATTTAAAACATGATTATTATTAATCATAAGAACCTTTCTTGAAGTAAGAGCACTTAGAAAATGGGAGCGCTATACTCGTAGTAGCACGTAACTTCATTACGTAGCTTCGTTCCTAGGAAATGCTCAAAAGCTTAGCCATTAGGTTACATAAAATTTCTTTAACATTTTTTTATTTACAATATGCTATTAATATGGTAGTAGGCCAATGCGTAATTAAGTCTATTAATAGATTAAAGTAATCAATAATATAAATATCTTTAGGGAATAAAGAGAACATTGTTCAACTGACATTGAATCATTTTTGTTAAAATTAGTACAAATATCCTTCGGTTTTAGTTTAAAAAGAAACATTTGAAATCAACCAATATCATTGACAAGTAATTCCTATAGCTTTTTCTTACTAGATACGTGAATACGTAAACTGTAGTTAGTAACGTGTAACAAAGTTAGTGCGATGACCTAACGACATTGGATTAGGTCCGAGGCATAACTAATTTACCTTATCACGGCTTCTACGAGATTGTCTATGGTCGGATTTACCAACTTCGTTTATTACCTACGAGGAGTATGTTTCAGAAGATTGTTCTAGAATCTAGAAAGTTTTGTCACTATCTGATAGACATCGTCTATTTGGAACGTTAATTGGATCTTGTTAATTTTGCTTGTGAAATTGTTGAACTTTAGTGTCTCTGCTTGTATATTTATTTTTAACTAGCGACTTGCCCCGGCCTCGCACGAGTGCAAATCGATTTTGATCTAACTGGTAGGGTTTAGGCAGCGTTTGCAATGTAAGCGCTAAAAATGTGTTAATTTACGTCATCATATTAAAAACCTCTAAATTATCAATGTTACTCTACTATATTGTGAATGTATTATACATGAAAACCTTCCTTATAAATCACTCTATCTATTTAAAAAAACGCATCAAAATCCGTTGCTTAGTTTTAAAGATTCAAGCATTTATAGGGATAAACATAAAAAAACGTTGTTGTTTTATATTATGTAAGGTTAAGGATATTTATATTTTTCTTATGGTATGAAATATTTACTTATTTTTTGTGTTAAAATATTGAGGCTCAGTGAATACATTTTATTCAAATACAATAGACTTTAGACCGATATGTAAATTGTACGAAAAGTAATTTATGACGAGAAAAAAATATTTAAATTTAATTAAATATTGTTTCTAATGTAAAGAAAATAGTCACATAATATTTATTTCATTTTATTTACTAACAAAAGTATACAATCATTACATAATTGATCCAATATGAGACTATACGAAAAATATATAATTTACAATAAGATATGATATGGTACAAAGTAAATACAAAACGACATTGATAATAATAACAATTAGGTACACAAATTATTAAAGAAACATAACATAATAAACATAAACATAATTTTCATTTTTTTTTCAAACGATTAGTTTAATAAACACAACACTTTGTCTCGCCTTCCACACATCTGTATGCAGTCTCTGAACTTCGACTCAGTACAAATAAATATAACTATGTCTTTAGATATGATATTGAGTACCATTTAAGTTACCATTAAATATATTAAAGTGAACATATAATATAAATATTGAAAATAATTAAAACAATTCGGAAATTATATCAATAGCTACGACAATTATTTCGTAGCTCCTACAGTACTGAAATTGTCGCTTTGTGTTAAGTCGATACTAAGGGAACATCTATGTGCTAACGTTCAGCATTATGTAGATTATTTTCAAGAGGATTCAACAAAATAGCACATAGTTTTGGTTTACAAATCTCTACCCCGTCATAAAGATTGACTGATGTATATTTTATGCAAAGAAAATTCGCATGAAATCGGTTACCCGATATAATCGTATTCGTTTCAAGTCAGCAGATATTGTGTTTTAAATTGCAAACCATCGTCGTACTATTTGTATATATTTATAACTTATTGAAATTCAGATATCTGAGATGTTATTGAAGTTTTTTAAGATGTACGAGATAAATGTAAATTTATTTTGTGTTATTTACGAGTATATCAGGATAAATGTTTCATTGTTATAAGTGCTCGTTTTATATTAAAATAATTTTCTAGGCAAACTTTTTAGTACAAAAAAAGTAGTTCAATGTATTAATGTTTTAGAATTTTTTGTCACAAATATAATTTGTTATGAGGAATTTAAGAATAGACTGTAGTGTAAGAGTCTAATAACTTGGCACTGAAAAGGGTATGAAATAAACTTCCTTGACTCTATCGCAAGACATAAGTCACATTCGCCACAGCCGCGAGCGTGCAATGCTTTGTGTCGGAGCGTAATTACAAAAGATCTGTTGTTGTAGTCACATGCTCGGACGCGCTGATTGAATGCTACGGGCCGACGTGTCGTGGTCATGGGGTCGACGTCCGTGGAATGCGATTTACAACGCCACCCACTTCCCTACTCTGTGGGATTGCTTTGTTACTAGATTAAGATAAATGGGGACGTATTACGGATATGTAATTCAAAGCAATATGATTTAACGGCTCTCGTGTAATGATTTAGGCAGTTCCTCAATGTGGATTTGTCATATTGAATCTAGTAGTCACATTGGTAGCCTTGCAATGAATTCGTCATTAACTAAATATCTTAATTTATACCATTAAAGTTTTTAAATTTACATAATTATACTTTTTATCTGAACAAGAATTTACGGTTATCGGAATAATTACTGTTCATAAATAAAAAATGAAGGTGTATAAAGGTTTCTTTTACGATCATATTTCGAGGTGATGTGAATTGAGGTCAAGACAGAGTTCTTAAATAAATTTTCCCTTCCTATCTATTTTCATTCACATAAAAATACTATGAAATACCTTGTATTAATCCTATTACAATGACATTTCGTACATTTGATTTATGGAAATGGAATTATTACGCAGAAAAAATAAATAATGGTAATGGAATTTAAGTACCTACTAATACCTGTCAATCCTACAAGTGAACAGAGTAGTGAATCTTGCCAAATGGAAAGATTGTTTCCAGCCCTTATACGTCTGCTTATTTAAAAAAATAAATAAATATATCTGCTTAATAAAATTAACCTAGCATTATGTGACAACATTTTCTGGATATTGAATTACAAAAATGCTATTTTTAGTTTCGTTAACAAGCTTACTTTTTGAGTTAAATTTTCTCTGATTGTATAAACAGCGTGGGGTAAAAGTATCTTGCGGAGGTTTGAGTAAACTGTGTTAACAAGTCCGATTTTGTGGAAAAACACGGACCGAACAAGCATCTGCGGAGTGAATTCTTTTAATAAAAACAAACCGGTAACGTTCGGAGCGGATTCCTTTTGAATTTTCGCATTCAAACATCATTTTCATTATGTTTGAAATGCAAGGAATTTTCATCTTTTGTTGTTTTGCAAGCTTTATAAGTAGCTGTGATTGAAACGGATTGTTATCTGACATATAAAGTTACGAACGGAGAACAATTGTTGTATCTACGAGTCAATTTTCCGTTTTCACATAGCATAATATAAAGGATTCGTATTGTATGGTCCTTATAGCCTTGAACGCACCAGGATAGTATTTCAGTCTAGTAGCAAGTAGCAAGTATCTGAACAAGGGATTTACTAATCTATTCTACTAAAATGTTGCTTTTCGGACACGTTTAGTTACTAAATTACTACCTAGTGCGTAGGTTTAGGCTTAAACGAGTCCGAACAGT
>QDHC01006236.1:1904903-1921051 GCA_013186455.1 Papilio dardanus tibullus
AATACTCTTTTTGTTATTGCGAAAATTATCTTTTATAATTTTATTATGTTTGTTATCGATATTTGTTACTTAACCCATAGGATAATAAAAAATATGCCTTTTTTGCAGTACCTACTTGTTGTTGTCTATAGTTGTGTTTTCGCAAATTTTATCCCGGAACATTGTATACTTAAAATAAAGTAATAATTTTAAGATGCTTAATTATAAAAACAACCTTATTTAGCAACACATGGGCTTGTTTAATTAAAAGTTAGAGGTAAAGCCGGAAATTATTTATTCAATGCGCTTCGCACGCTTTCCCAACGGTAAAACTTTAAATGAATAAGAATGGAAAAAGTTAGTTAAAGTTTAAAAAGGTAGGTAGAAACATTAATAGCACTTCATATTAAATATACTATCATGGACCGCATATCACAAAAAGAATAATATGGTACATCTACTGTCACTCTGAGCAGACGCATTTATTATTGTTTATAGATTTTGTATTTGTAAATTGGTGCAGAAATATTTGAGCTCTTACAAGTGTGAAGTGTACACAAGTGTTTGCTTTGGCTTTCATCAGGTGCCCCCTTGACGCGACCGTTCAATAACTTGTGAATCATTTGTGCTACATAGGACGACACGACGTATATGTACAAACGCTGTCGTCATAAATATAATTTTGACAATAACGACAGTTTATATGCGTCAACTCATATATGGTGTGTTTACATCGAGTTTATGGGCTATCATTAATGGCCAGCGGCCAAGGGAATGACGGCCGACCGCGGCGTCGGAACGTCGACTCGTATCTCGTAAAATCGCCAAGTTCACGGAGCCATCATGGCCGCCCGACTTTCCACCGCTTTATTAAATAACACCCGCACATTTTTCACTCGATTGCGTCAATAGTCAGGCGGACCGCGCACGATATTTGCGTTCGAACGCGATATTATTAGCATCGCCTGGCGAAAATTTTACCACTCATCGGTTTTATTTTAGAAGAGATGCGAGGGAAGGTAAATAAAATAGTACGGAATTACTCTGGGTTGATGCGCGGCGTGTTTTGTTTGCGCGTCCGAAGTGCAGGATTCGGTCGTTCGACGGGCCGCGATCTATTTCCGAACGCAACGAAACGGTTAAGCGATTATTTATATTCGAATTCGTCACTGCGAAACCAAACTATATTTTGTTAAAACTAACTAAAGGCCGAGTGCTGAGAATGAAGTATTTACATTAGATTTATTTTCGGCCCGTGGGGGATATGTTTTTCTCGGCGTCATCCGGTTTGGGCGCATGAAAGCAATTATCGATATTTTATTTAGAATGACGCATGATACGTTGATGCTTTTATAATAAGGACAATTTATAGAATTCACGTACTTAAACTTTGTACGAAATTAGCGACGCAGCCGAGTTTTGCTTACAAATGTCTGTATTAGCCGGCGGAATTAAATTTACCCCATGTCGGCTCGAATACGTATGCTTCATTAAGAATCGTTTGTTAATGAAATGGTTTTCATTAGTAATCATACATTTAAATTATTACTGGTATCTTAAAATCTTTTTGTATAATTTCCACCTAAATGTACACATTTTATTAGTTTTAAAGATTTTATTACTATATATACTTAACACTCAATTTAATTCTGAACAATTCAAACCAAATACAATTTAATTATACATAACAAAAACCTTTAGAGTTATTCTGGGAAAATGTGTATGTAAGGAATAAATATTAATAAAAATATCATATTTACTTCCGAAGCAATAAAACTGAATACCAACAAATATTTCTATACTACAGTCCTTGTGCCAATATCAATTTCTTTTGAATTTATAGACTGAATCAATAAAGAAAATTGCCTCGTTTAATATATTTTTTATAAACCTTATTCCTAGAGCATCATTTCTTTACGGTCAATACGTTTTTATCACTAAAGAGTTTGTCAATTCTCTGCTTAATAAAAAAATGAAGTCGTTCCTTACTGAAGGTTTAGTATAAAAAATCTGCATGGGCCTGGTTAAGTAACTATTCAACCATTCTTGAGTGTAGTAAGATTTATTATTTCACAGAGTATCATAGAGTTTTAATCTAAGATCCGATATTGAGTTTCCCGGCTTATGTTATAATGGAAAGACGTCATTTCCTGGCCCGGTTCCCCTGACCTTTGTCGAGGCTGAGCCCGCCGCCCTAACATATGACGTCACAAGCTTTACTTACATATAACGGTTCTCGCCTTGCCTTGCTCTAATACTATACAAAGCTATTTTAGAAAATTTACGTCAGAAAGGCTGTTTATAACACCGTTTATTTATAACTTAGTAAGCGATATAATAATCTCTTTGTTAGCAATATTATACGTTTTATCCAAATACCCTGTTTGAAATTGAAATATCAAAAGCAGGACTAATGACGTATCGAATATTTCACAACATAATATAGCAGATAATGTATATTATAAAGCCTATTACATAAAAACAGCTAAGTTGTGGCAGTAAGTAGGCAGTCGTTAACACCGGTCTCGTCATTGCGAACGCGAACGTATCATTAAAGCTCGGATTTTACGATTACGTGCGCCATATTCGCTTAAATCTCTGATGGCTATCATACTTCTCTGCCAATTTTCGCTAATGCAGCCGAGAGATAATTTCTGAAGCGCCTGTTAAAGGCGTTTAAATTTCATATCGCACGAGCCCACAGGGCTCAGCCCTGGCCTGGTTTTAGCTGTATTTACAGGATAGGGCTGCGCAAAATGTCAACCTGCCCGTTTATTTTTATCAGGTAAAAAAAGCCTACTTTTTTACCTGATAAAAATAATGTCTTAAAAATAATGTATGCAAATGTGATAAAACACACATAAAATTAACTTTGTCGTAGACGTATTTATTGTATAATAGTATTCGTTTTGCAAATGCGAAGTAGAGATAATAAACTAAATGTATGGATAACTAAATTATATTTAACGTCAAACATTTCTTATTTGCCTGCCGCAGTTCATAATATATTTTTATCATTTCCAGAATGCGAATCCCTGATTCGGAAGATGCTCGTCTTGGAACCCATGAAGCGGTACACGATAGATCAGATAAAGAAGCACCGGTGGATGTCGTCGGAGCCCTACACCGCGCCGGCCGTCGCCCCCGACCCGGTGCGAAGTCCCGCGCACACCTCTACACATAACGAGCCCAATGAGCAAGTGCTACGGCTGATGCAGAGCTTGGGAATCGACCCTGTTAAAACAAAAGAGGTAATTAATCTCACTATTACTATGCAATTCCGACTGCCGAATAAACTATACTGTTGTGACTACTTTTTGAAAGAGGACAATATGGTTTTACACAAGTATCTCGACAGTGGAAATCTATAATAAATGAACGCTTTTGCACACAAAATGATTATGATGAACTTTTTGTATATCTTCTTACAAGCTGAAGCAACGCCTCCGACACGCAACGGTCGCATGTAACATACATGCTTTTTTGCACTTAATAACTAATAACACGAAACTGTGGCCGAAATGCACAAGTTAAAATTAAAATTGATAGCAAGTGCGGTATATAGTACAACGCCTACGCCTTGAAATAAATAAAAAAAGGTAGAATTATCATTTATCAGAGCTCTGTAAAGACTAACATACGAGTATCAAAAAGTGTGAGTACACAATAAGGCTTTCATCGCAGTTATTCTAAGAAAACGTACCAATTATTATTATGAAAACTTTCTTCCTTTGTCCGTTTTTGCTAAATATTTGACAAGTAATAGTATAGTTTATGTATAGCATTTATTTTTTACGATCTTTTGTCATGTGGGCTTGGGTAGGATTCTTTCAAATAAGATATGTCCTTAAGTTTTGTTTATATTCAATACTTGAATAGAAATATCAGGATAATCCAATGTGCCTTACTTAGATCTTAAAAGTCAGTTATTTCTATAAAAATCTTGTCACGGTATGTTTGTGCACATTATAAATTATCTCTCATAGCATAACTGCTTTGTCGCAGTTCACCTGCCGACATTTATGTCACTCACACAGTCAATTACGTGTAACAAAATGTCACTTAGTCATCCCTGATTGCATTGTACTCAACTACTTTAGTTTATTTATTTATTTTTAGTCGTATTTATAGTCTCGGGCATGGCGTTCCCAGTTTCTCAGGGGAGATAGTGTTCCCAGTGTCTAGTTAATATACATATTAAATGTTAAAGATTTTCTTCATTAGGCACCAAACTTATTATTGATTGCTTGATTGCACGCCTTCTATTAAAATGTTTTTTCTTTGTATAGTCATATCATAAGTAAAGAGTATCAGGGCTATCTTCAGTTTTATATAATTCCTTTAGTTATAAGCAAGGCGCACGCTAAACTAACATTAAAGTGTAAACTGAAAGTCTGCTTGGGCTTTATTTGGGCTGGTGGTTCAGTTGGGGTAATTTTTGATCGGCAGAGTCTTCGCTCAAACAGTTACGATCATCACGCGGCGATATACCTGCTGCTTCTGGAGCGTTTGCGGGCGCGCGCGGCGGGGGGCGCTAGTGCAGTCGCGGGGGGTGTAGTGGGCGCAGGGGGTACGGAGGGTCGCCGCCCTTCGCGTCGCCCTTCCTCAGTCGCCGATCAGGCACTGGCGCGAGAGCTGCACGACGCTAGGCGAGAACATCAAAACAGGTTTGTAGCACGTATTTATCTTAATTTCAGGTTTCATTAAAGATGTGGGATTGAAAGACGATGTTAATAGCCTCACATTAAGTCGGAGACAAAATAATGAAAGTGCCTTTTTATTTTTTTCAGATTACTACATGCAGGTGAAGTCCAAACGAGAGAATATAGAGCGACGCCGACCATGCAGTCGATGTCGGGCGACGCTTCGTCTGCGGAGACGCAGAGGCTGCTGTCGCTCGCCGGCGTCAACATGACCGAGCAGCGTCTCCTGCAACGTAACTCCGATCCCACGGAACCTCACAGGAGCTTCCTTGTGGGCAGCCTCGACGTGCCACCCAGGAGTCACGAAACTGAGTCCACGAGGCTGCTCACCATGAGAAACGTCGACGTTGCGCAATCCAATCAAAGGTTAGGCGTGAAACTCGCGGAAAACTTACCCGCACACAGACTGCTCGGTGCGACGTACGAACAGCAACAGAACATACTGAAGCAGTCCAGCGAAGACTGTCGGCGACTTCTGCAGCAGTCAACCACCGTCGGACCCGACACCAACAAAAACAACGACGGTGCGAGACTGCTGACCTCGTCCAGCTTCGATTCAAAATGTGCTATCGACGGCGGACGGTCGGCCGCCACCGACCACAGCGTCATTGCCACCTTCCTCCAAAACTCCGCTTCGGCGACTAATTTCAATTCGGACACCGTTAAGCTCCCAAACTCGACTACCTTCACGATGTGTTCGGAAGCGGCGAAACTCATGAACACCCTACAACAATCCCCTTTACCTTTAAAGGGAACCGTTAATCTCAGCACGAGTCCGATACCTACTCAATTCGTAGACACAAAATTGAGTAGCGTCCTGGAGCAGCCGAAGCCCCTGGAGTCGACGAGGCTCGTGGCTCAAGCTCAGCAGCAGGATCTCAATCGTTTGCAAACGTGCACGCCACCCTTCAAAGATTACATGAATCATCATGTGCCCTCGTACTCATATTTACAAGGCGGCGTCGCGCCTCCGATGTCCGCCACGGGAGAAGGGAACGCCGCTATCGCATCGACCGCGAGCGATTTATTTCAGAACACCTTATACAGGCCGGATAGCAAGTTTTCATTGAATAGGTATACGACTAGTCAAGCTTACGCACAGATGCATCCCAGCACTGCCGCCGAGACGTCCAAATTTCAACAACAGTATTCATCGTCGACGGACGAGGGCTGCGAGACGGACATGGAGGACGTGCCCGCGGCGCCGCCCGCACACCGCCTCGCCTCCTACGCTAGCTCCAGCTCCAGCAGCGGCGTCGTCACTTTCTTTAACAACAAAAGTCTAAGTCAAAACCTGAGCTGCGATTCATCCCAAAGCAATTTTTCGACGTTCGAAAGTCTAGACTATCAACTCTCCGATTGTTCCAGCGAATTGGCCAGCAGCTTGCCCAGTTGCACGTCCAATGAGGACAAATTGGCTTACGAGAACAACTCCCTAGTTAATACGAGTCCAATGCATCCGTGTGTTTATATATCCTCGTACAACAGCAAAACTCCTGGCACAGGGTTCATAGCCCGGCACAATCCCATCAACTACCAATCTGCTAATAAGAACTGCCAGAGAACGATGAACCGAAGCCCGGTCGATTTCAGAGAAGGGCGCCGCGCTAGCGACGGCCTGGTCGCGCAGCAAGCGGCGCAGTCAAACGACCCGCAAAAAAATAGTTTAGCCTTTAATAGTCAGAGGCTGAACGAAAACTGTAAAGCCAAGGGGGTCCTCGAGTTGCATCTCGTGCAAAAGGAGGCGCAAAAACTAAAAACGCAGTACCAGTCGACGATTCCGGCGGAGGAGATGACGCAGCGTCAGCTCCAACATAATCAGTTTGCGGCGAGCTTCTGTCCGGCCTATCATGACACCAAGAACCCGACGCCGAAACGTGTTAGCCTCCCTGAAAGCTTTAACTATTCGAGCACGTCGCCCCCGATGCCCGCCAGCCCAAAGATGATGGCGCAGCTGCAGGAGCCGGAGCTGCAGCACGCGGGGGCACCACCCAACAAGCCGCCGCTACAGCAGCAACTGATGCAGCACCGCCTGTACCAGCAGAAGCGTCAGCTGCTGCAGAAACAGATGACACCGCCGAGCATGTCGGCTCACGACGCGAGCACGCTGCATTCTTTGCACTCGCTGCACTCGCTGCAGGTCGGCCTCAGCCGGCGACACATGCTGCGCCAGCAGAGCTACAAGATCGCTCAGCAGCAACAAATTCTTCCTCCGCTGCCGTTGACCGAGACGGAAAATCGTGACTTGCTAGCGTTCCAGGCGATCGTGGAGGATCCGAATAGAACTATTAAAAAGGCGGAGGATAATCCGGAAGATGTGTCAAAATTTGCATATCAGGGCTCGATGGAAATAAGTATAGTGAACAAGGATAGGATGGGAAACGAGAACTGGTCCAACCTGCCGTCCAGCTTGCAGAGCGCCTGCCAAATATCAGAACTGTCTGGTCGGCGGGACGTACGGGAGGGGCGCGAGGCGCGCGAAGGCCGCGAGGGGGAGCGCGAGGGGCTGGAGCCGGCGCTGTGGGCGGGGCAGTGGGGCGCGGGCCTGTTCCAGCCGCAAGCCTGCTACCAGGTATTCCAACAGATCAACTAAGTAGATCTCCGAATGTAGAAATACACAACTAGTTCAATATACCATGGGTTACCTTGTTTGTTGCACGTGTCACTAATATTTTTGGTATATAAATTATACGAGTAGGATAACATTTTTAAACCTTATAATTTGCAGACATTTTGTCACAATATTTTACCAACAGGACATGTTGGTAAAAGTACTTATTTAAGTAAAATATGATGGTAAATTGAACATGCAACGGTAGTAATTACTTGTGCACTCCGCGTGACGTCGTGACGTGACGTATCACAGCAGCTATGTGGGTTTGTGCGTCAGCTAGATTGAACTTTGGTCTCATTGTAGCGTGTATTTGTTACATTATAATTTTTATATGTACATAATTATGTTATTCTCAACATGGGATCTTCTTTAGAATGCATGACAATAATTAGCGCTTTAAAGTTACCGTACGTATTTATTTATATTTAGATCAAAATGATTCTGATGTCGTTAAAATACTAAATAAAAATATTTTAAAATAAAATGTTAATTATAAATATATTAATATACTTATTTATAATGTTATTCATTCCTATAGTATTTCTTTAAAAATTTGTAATTGGCAAAGCCTAATCATTCTAATCCTCTCTTGCCAAAGGTATTCAATTTAACTTAAGAAACCTATGCCTGTTTAAAATTAATGTTCCTATGTATTCATTTAAAATGTTCCCCAATGTTACGCTATTCAATTACCTAGACATAAGTATCTATTTATTAATTAAATTATAGGTTATCTTTGCATATTTCTCTACTCTTGAAAGTCTGTATAGAGGTTTTATTATTATTTGCTAATGAAATTATATTGTAAGATGTGATAGCTTTACTTAGAAACAAGTTTTATTTTAAATCATAAGTAAATGTATAATTTATAATATTACATTGTTTTATTTTCACACCTTTTATTTGCTAATTAGCTTTTTCGTAGATGACACGTAATGCATGCTAGTTCATATTTTTGTACATTAGTAGATATCATTTTAAAATTATAAAATATGTATGTACGTGTCCAACAAAAAAGCTAAATCATAGTCATTCAACTTCTAACAACCAAAAGGACCATTCAGCTGAAGAAGAAAAAAATAAATACCAATTAAAAAGTTAGTAGGTATGGTCATTATCACAATAAAAAGGTCCATATAGTATACCAGAAAGTCAATTTTAGATACTCAGAATTGATGCAGACATAATAATTTTATAAATAAAGAGGTAAGGAGTATTCCTGAGTTTAGTAAAGGAAAGGAGTGAGTGTGTTACCTCGGTTAACGTCGAATAAAGGATACAAGGACCAAAGTATCTGCTTTACTATTCTGTTCTCATGTCAGACGAAAGATATAACCAGGGCCCCCATAGGGGCTACTGGCACCTGTGTGGAAAAAATAATTTTGGCGCCCCTCAAGCATTTTTTAATTATCTTTTTTTCTTGCTTTTACTTAACTGAACTTTTTTTTAATTTTTTTTCGGCGTTCGGCCAGCATTAAAGAGCGCTTTGGCGCTGGCGCCCGTGTGCATTGCATTATACACTTCGTATTTATGGTAGCAGGGGTATAAAACTGTAAAAATATCGGTTTATTCAATTCTACATTCTCTGGACAATAGTTGTTACAAAACATTTGTCAAGCACAGGTCAAAGTGTTACTTTCAGTGTTAACTACATCTTGTCAGATCGAGATCACAGAAGTGTCATTCTTATTTGAAAACCATAGCAGTTTAAATGTGTGATTGTTATAAAATACATTAAACTTTGTTTCAGCCCTCTTGGCAAGGCCACAGTCTACCGCCAAGCAGTAACATGTTGCCGCTCAGTGAGAGTCCCATTTTGGAGTTGACAGAGCAAATGGAATCCATTTAATATACTCTATTAAGCAATCACAAATATAATTGTCTGGTGAAAAACAGAGTAAATTCTCGATTGGAATCCATAAGATGGGTTGAATTATAAAAGGATATAAAAAAATAAAATTACGAAAATTTTGATAAAACTTAAAGTTGCTATTGATTTGTTAAATATCGTATAGTGATAAACACTGAGACAATACCAGCGTAGATATAGTTGTTACGAATAAAATACAATTTTGGCTAACGATATATTGTATGTATTGTATTATATTTAATACTATTGTTTATGGCGATAGACATTTGGAATCGAAAATAAATAGAATTATTAATTGCTTGCGAAACACTGCCGAAAAGTTTAGTGTGGATGTTTTTATCAATATTTGAAAAATTAAAGCAATAAAACAATACATATTATTCATATATTTTACTGCGTATAGAAACTAGAAAATAGAAACGTCAAAATCGGTCATCAGAACTTGCGAACAATAATTTTAAGCTATAATTCGGGGACCATTATTAATGAACCCATTTACAATGTTTTATATTTTAAAATATCCAACAGTATTAACAGATGCATATTAAATTTGTGTTCAAAAACAAATTATTAGTAAGATACACGCCGCGATTTTTCTTAGTCTCCGAAGTTAGGTTTAAAATGTCTAGGAAGAGTTATTTACTACCTTGATAAGAGTACCTATACATCACACAAGTAGAAATATCGTCGAGGCTCTTACCTTTGGCGCGAGTGGCTCGTAGAACACATTTTTTTATGTGTGGCAGAGCGTAGCGTGATGCAGGAACTGAGCCCTGCGCTGCACCTCGACGGCCCAGGGCCACCAACATGTTTGAAAAGAACTATACTAAGAAGGATATCATCCGTTGAAAAGTAATAATATCGACAAAAAAGTATCGAGTTCTTAAAATTAGAGCGGACCCAACAATTCGCTATGCATTTCTCTTGTGACGTAACGGCTTCAATTCCAAGTGACTATCTTTGTTGAAATTAATTTTGTATGTAAATAAACTACCTCGTAAGATGCGACATGCTTGAAAATAAGACTGAATTCAGTGTCAATTCATGTCTATGGTAACTGAACGGAATAAGTGTTTGATGGCGACGTTTAAATATCTAATTTTATTAAGGTTTTATTTCTATTGTAGCTGGTTTTAACTATTTTATATAAATTTAATGTTACTCAGTAGACATATCAAATATTTATTAAGTTTAGATGTTCGTATAATTCTAAAATAACAAAACGGGATTCAAAGATGTTGAAATACATTCGATTCAAAAGAAATATCAATCTTGAAATGATTAGTAGTCTTTTTAGTATGTAGTTATGTCGCAACGATTTCAGCGGTTTTTTGCCTTGTACGTCCCTTTGAATATCTTTACTTAATTGTCTTGTCATTCAAGAACCATCTTTAACTAAGATTTATTGGTCCTTCGAAATACATCGTCTGCATATTAGTTGGGCTGCAAGCTTTGTGTGTCTATAGATTTACTCTTCTTGAAAAGTTTTTAGCGATTAATAGATCTTACAATAGTGCATTAAATAACATTCTATGGCGGCAGTAAAAGTAAACTTTTTGAATTCGAACTAAAATCTTATTCAAAGTATTGTCAGTTGTATTCTTAAAGCATTCGCAAATATTTCAGTACTTCTACAAATTCTTAATATCGTTATGTTTATATTTTTGTCTTTCAGACCGATTGAATTGTTGTAAAGCGCCCGGTCAACGATTAATTCTACATGTTAGTTAAATTGAATCTACCTTTTTGTTCGACGCATCTACGACTTTATCAAAAAAGACCAAACAAAAAGTTGACCGGGTGCTTATTGTTTTTAATATGAGTTTAGAGGCGGTATTATGTAGCTAAATAATTGGTTATTGTTTAATAACAATGAACGAAGCTTTATCAAATCGTAACAATAACTTATATACGTAAGATTTAGAATGTAACTTTGAATGTAGACTTCAACAATTAATGTAGACAATGTATCGATGTAGAATAGTGGTTTGGAAGCTTTTACACAATTAGAAATATTGCCAGTGTATAATATTCCGTCATTTTAATTAATAGGTTCACGTTAATCGATTTTAGTTAAGTTAATTTGATAAGTAGACAATTTTATATGATTAATTCGATACGAATTAGTTGTAGTGCATCGACACGTATTTATTATTATAAAAGAACAGTTCTACAATAGTTCACAAGATCGGTGCAGACTCAGCATTTTGTAAATGTTATTTTGACACATTTGTGCGGCAGTTTTGGTAAAAAAAAAGCTCAAATTTGATTCATTTTGACACTGGTTAATTGCCAATAAAGTTAAGGGAAAAACATGTCCGATATTTGTAAAGTATTAAGATTTTTCATACTGATTATTGTAGCCCGGGTGAAGTTTGTGTCTGTGCCGAGCTTTATTGCAAAATATCTAAGTAGTTGTTAATTTGATTTTTGGACTATTTTTTTTTGGTTGTGATGTCATATACATGGCCGATTGTTAAAACAGTATATAGGACTGTCTTATTAAAATATATCACGGAAAACTTGATTTATTATTTATAGAATTAAGTAATACAATAAAATATATATACTTAAGGACGTCTTCGGGGCACAAAGTGAGTTCATTCAGTATTACAAGAAATACACCTGTAAGTGTACCTGCAAAGGATTTCCCGATTTCTTGTGCTAGTTACACTGAAAAAAATGACCTTTTACTTACACATCACATATTATTTTAGAAAAAACGAAAAATACCTAATTCTTAATTAATTTCTGGCTATTGCGTTTTGACAATCATTTCTTGTATTTTATCTAAGTTATTAATCGAAAATATGTTAGTGCTATATCTAATGCATTGAATTAATAACTTTAACACCTTCGTATTCGCGATAAACAGATAAGCAGTGTCATTACATCATTACAATAATACCTAATAAGTTTTTATTTTATTTCTGATAAAGCGAAAATTATTTTTCTTTCTTGCGTTAAGTAATTTTTGGGTAAAGATCACTTAATACAAGATTGTTAGGTACAAAATGCAGCAACGAAAAATTGGGAGAACCTATAAAAAAGGCTAGCGATTTTAACGCGGTATTTTATTTAAAAAAATATATATACGCAGAGATTTCAATATTAAAAAACAGAAATATTATAAAAAAAATATCAAATACTTGTGCGAGTCCTACAGGTTGGAAATAACGGTTTAATTTTTAACCGAATTCAAAGATAATTGAATTTTCTTCACTAAATCACAAGTTATTCCAAGCTTATTTATAGTGAAAAAATGGAAATGTTTCACATTAAGATTATTATGTAGCTCGAGTACTAGATTTTGTATAATGTCCATTACATTTTCCGATTTCTCTTCTAGTTTCATTCTGAAATCTTCAGTTACCTCAACCTTGCATAACTTTAAGAACATATCCAATTCTTTTTGAGACTGAAAGGGAAATATCCCGGGTATTATAGGGACATCTATCTTCGCATCTTTACACTTTTCGAGAAAATTCTTGTAAATATCCGCTTCGAAAAACGCTTGTGAAATTATGAAATCAGCGCCTAGGTCAATTTTTTCTTTTAGTGCTGTTGTCTTACAATCATCATAAGGAAACCCAGCAACGCCAATACAAAAATAGTCCAACGTTCTCGCCTTTATATAAGTTATCATTTCAGAGGACGTCTTGAAATCAGAGCGATTGGGATTGTAAGAGTCTGTAAATTAAAAGAAGAGACAAAATAAACAGAACATTATTGCTATCAATGAAGCTGGAAAAAATACATACCTCCTAAAATGATAAACAAATTGCAAATTCCCTTTTCTTGAAGCCATGGTAGTAAGTCAGTTAAATATGCTTTAGTCATAAGATTACACGATAAATTTAATAAAACGTGTTTTTGTTTTTGCCTTAACCAGTTTGCTAATTTTAATGGAGCAATATTTAAATCCTTGCATTGATGGGTCAGAGCATGCCAAGTTATCGAATAGAATGCTGGCTGAAGTGTAATCTCATCAAGTTCAACCTCACCGACATCAGGGGTCACTTCAAAAGAAAATGTAAACGACTGATTGTTTCTAATTAAATCGCTAATTTTTAATAATTCAGACATGTTTCAATTTGGTTTAATATCACAAAGTGCTCTTTATGCGATCGCGTATCAATAAGAATGATAAATGATAAGAATTAAAGATATAAAAAAAGGATGAATGTAACAGGTACATCTGGAAAGATAACAATTTTAATTAACTACACGTTTTACATATTTTATTTAATAAAATACAGTTTAATCATAAACAGCAAACATGAAGTATATGTCGCCCTCGAGTGTTTTTTTCTAATTTGTGTCTACTTGTGACAAAAAGTAGATTGAAAAAGCTTTAAAAAAATTAAGACACAAGAATGTCTGTAGGAGGAAACTACCTTTCGAAATTCCTATTAATAATATCGCTTCTATTTCAAAAATTTTAAAATATCCTTTATCAATTATCTGTATTCCATCATAATATTTTTTTTTAATCATTATAATCTGGACTAACGTTCAATTTTTACTCTTTGTTTACCTTTTCCGTGACACTGACATGTGACATTGACATGGAACATTATTCTTTGAATTTTCTATATCAAATTTTGAGGTTAAAAGTTCCGAACATAATTACTGCCGTGCCGTGAGAAATATAAATTTTTGATGCTTTATTTCAATTAATACTAGTTATATATAGACAGAACATTTCTTAGTGTCATTACCAAAGTAAGTTGCCTTATACTTCTGTAACTACATAAGTACAAAATCGATAAAACTTACAATTTTAAATTAAATTAAAATATTTCTATCAAAGACATTACTTCAATACGTAATTTAGTTTATCAATGATATTATCCTTAATTTCCGCGGATAATAATACGAAATAAAGATAGAATTCTTAGCATTAGCGACAACTTATAAACATTAATTTTGGTTTCTGCGCGAAGTTAAAAATATTGAATTAATATTGAACTATAACATATTAAANTGATTTTTACTTCCTATTATATTTTATTTAGTGGATCTAATTTAGTTTATCAATGATATTATCCTTAATTTCCGCGGATTATAATACAAAATCAAGATAGAATTCTTAGCATTAGCGACAACTTATAAACATTAATTTTGGTTTCTGCGCGAAGTCAAAAATATTGAATTAATATTGAACTATAACATATTAAATTGACTGCCAGCTAATAGTCGTCGAAACATTCCTAACGACCATCTAGTTTGAATAATTTCAAAATTTCTTTTGTCCTTATAGGGTACTTGTAAGAGGAAAAATGTCATTCCCTGATAGAGCTCAGCGAAAGTCTTGTTGGGATTCTAGAGATCGTTATTGGGAGTGTTTAGATAGTCACAACATCAGAGACAGCTCTAGAGTACCCAAAGAGTGTACAGAGTACAGAATGATGTTTGAAAAGTCATGTCCAACTAAATGGGTTACACATTTTGATAGAAAAAGGGACTATGAGTTATTCAAAGAGAAAATGCAGAAGGAGGGATTTGAACCCATCAAAGAAAGTTAAATAACTCGATTAACCTTTGTTGTATATATAGATAATGTAGAGTATTAAATTATTAATAAAAAAAATTGCCTTTTATTTCACACATTTCACTTTCAAATTCCTGATTCATTCTGCTTTCTCTCAGAAAAAACAATTGGAATCTATAAGATCTATAAAGATTGTTAGAATATAAAGACATAAAATATTTCATTTTTGCTGCTGGCTTTGTTAGGATTATTGTTATTTGATTTTAAGAAAAAATTGCAAATATTTTTTTGTACTTTTTTTGCCTTGTCTTACAAATTCACAAAAAAGTAAAGTAACACTTAAAAATTCACGACATTCATAACAGTTTGTTAATAATGATCATAGCTTTGTGGCTGAGCGTCTTAATTGTAATCTAAGTTTATTTCATATTTCTTTATTATTTTCTTGAACTAAGTTATCCACTAACTCTGGGTACATTACACCGACGTCACGTAAAAATCGATCTTATGCCGAAGCAAAATCTCCGTTTTTATTGCGACTCAATCTAATGAAGCCATAGGGTTGGAACTATCGGGATATACATTCATTTTCTTATTATTTAAATCAGATGAAAGAAGACAATATATTGGGTTGTTCGGAAAGTCCTTTCGTTTTTTTGATGGAAATTATAGACAATTCTGCGTATACTGACAATAGTGCTAGGTCTGGGTATGTCATTGTATCCCATTCAAGCTGTAGAAGCTATTGGCGAGTGACAAAACTGTATTTTGTATTTATCAGCTTCAACCAGCCTTCAAAACGTGATCCATCATCGACATAAAAATTGCCGGATCGAAATTAATTGAACCAGTTCTGGCACTGGCGTACTGTCAACGTACCTTCTCCATTCGCATCGGTCAATTTCTTTCTGACTTCACCAGCATTTTTACCCTTTCTGTACCAAAATATAAAATAAGTCAAAATTGTTGCTTATTGTTCTCCAAATTTAAAAGGGCACCAACCAAAAACTACAACGTAGATTTAATTGAAACTTTTCACAAACAAGCCTTGTTATATGAGCTTTCAAAGCATATAATAATTAAATGGCTTAAGTGAGAATTTGGGTGAAAAAAAAAACAATTAAATCCTCTATCGGGAAAAAACGAAATGACTTTCCGAACAACCTAATAATTTAATAAGATTTAAAATGCTTAACTGTGAAATGTAAATTACTATTTATTTTGGTTGGTTTTAACAAAACCTTATGGCCTTTGATTTTTTCTTATAGATTACTACTTCATACTTAAAATGGAGGATAATATCCTATCTAGTCTTGAAGTGACTACTTCGGCGTTAAACATAGATATACTACAGGTAATTTTTTTTGATGGATTAATATTGTAACAATATGAGTATAATAAATAATTACCTTTTATTGTTTAATTGCAGAAAATATTACTGAAAGTAAAAAAAATGAATGTTCAATCAAATAACAGTCCCAATTTAGA
>QDHC01006260.1:6575-21658 GCA_013186455.1 Papilio dardanus tibullus
ACAGATGTTTAGTTTTTTTAAATTTACATTTTTAACTGAGCCGTTAAAACTGAGCGTCTGTAGCCCGCTTTAGTCGTAGTCATGCACTTAAAGTGATTCTTTGTTTTAATTTAATCAGCCATCTGCTTTTATCAAGTTAATCGAAATTACGATTCATCGCTACAACCAAAAATTTCGTTAATTTTCCAAAAAATAGTATGCTTAGTAATACTTACCAATTTGTTCCAAATATTTCAATATGTAACGTCAAAAATTATGTTAAAAATTATGTACTGCTTTACACCAATACATGTTGTGTTTAATCTTGTGCAGCCATACAAACTTTAAAACGTATCAGCAAAATGTAAATGGTTGCAACATGTAGATATATTTAGGTTTTATGTTATAGATGCAAAATTCCCACGCCTCAAATTCAGTTGTCTGCCGCCATTGAGTATTCCAACCGCAAGGATAACGACTATCAGCGGTTTTCGGTTTATTTTGTTAACAATTTACCTCAAACACTGTTCCTCACACAACGTAAACTTATAAATAAACTCCCTACTTCAATTTACATCAAATATCCGTCTGATCGTTTAATGCGCCATCTTCCGGCGACCTTCTACTTTATAGAAGCTACCTACGTCATCATAATTGCCCCAAACTAAAGTCTAAATATTGTCAAGAATACATACAAAAAATAAAAATATTTCAGGTTGAATATGTTATGTTTTTGTGTCCTAAACTCCTTAAGTGTACAGTTAAATCTGATCAAGAAATAAGCGCGACCTGGTCGCGCTTGTAGAAGCGAGAGTCATTCTATGCTCCCGACGAGCTACCTCCATAAGCGAGAAACTCGGATTAGAGAGACATACATAAGCGAGACAAATATCGCGGTCCCTTGGACTTATCCAGGTTCGACTATGTGTAATTAGCAGTAATTTAATTATTTTACATTCAGTAATTGCGTTGCTGGAATATTGTAGGTTAGCCAGCGTGCTAGTGCAAGCGTCAAAATCGTTCATTTTCAAGTTTGCATACACTGAAATTGCTTTTACATGTGTACATTGCTAACGAGGTACGTATGTTCGTTGCGCTGCAAGTGTCCGTATAAAACAAGTTAGTGGCGCTCTGAGGATTATATGCACGTATAGCTCTCTAAACCGAATCACTATCAGACTTATTTGACGATAAACGTTTTACTAAGAGATCCTGGCCATTACCTAGGAGTACATACTGCTTGTTTCTATTGGCTATTTAGAATATATTTAGGCAACATACAGATTCGTGTTCAAACATCTTTGTAACCAGCAATTTATAAACGTATAAAATATGTAAATGTATTCAAATCGAACGTAAAAAGAAACATAAGTTAATTAAAAAAAGGTATAGTTAAAAGCTGTAATAAGTTCCAATGGTGTTTAATTAAAAACTGATTTGTTACCAGCAATTAAAATGATATACTTAGATGTTAAAATAATAAAAGTGAATACAGAGTCGGATTGAAACTGTATTCACCAACCCTGGCGGGGTTACGGTGACCGGAAGTGCTTGCGGGAAGCTCGGGATTTGACCGGAAGTGGAGGTCCGATATGTTAAGCTGCAGTACGGGCCTTAACTGACTTATTAATTAACAGCCGCGGGCATCATCCGGCTTCTATCAAAATTTGCGAACTTTGCAGACGGTTTTTTTGTGTTTTATCTTTGTAATATTTTTTAAATGGCGGACATTTTAAACCTTTACCTAAATCTGTTCTGAAATACATTTGTTTAAACTTTTAATCTCATTTTACTGTTTGATAAAGACTGTCTAAACATTTTTTTTTGTATTTATTGGTGGTGTATATTTTTAGAAGAGTGTCTTTCACGAGCTTCCTGTAGTCAACTAACAATCTTTCCATGTTCGAAATTAAACGAAAATGTATATTCGCCTCTGTGAGCTGTTCTCTGCTATAATAAGTATTCTATTGTATATTAGTCCATTTTTAATCAAATCTTTTCATACGTTTAGATAAACATAATAGACGACCTGTGTTACTTATTCGTATATTTATTAATTTAGAAAATGTATTGTTTGTTTTAAATTTTACAATTCCTTTTGTTACATTTGCACTAACTCAGATAAAACAAACGGCTTTGTCATGAGATACTGTCACCGGAGTATCCACCATCGTGTGTGTGGCAAAAGGTTTTACTTGTTTATATCTTTAAAAAACTATTCTACTATGGAATTTTACAGCTAAAATTTCGTAGAGTAAAATAAATATAACTCTTTCCTTGTAATACTTAAGTATACTATTTGAAAAGGGTTCCAGTTTTTTATAATGTACTTAAATAGAGGCAGGTTACATTAATTTGACACCTCGTTTAATCCTTATTTGGCTTCACGAAGCGTCTTCACGTATAAATTACCGATGATTCATTCAGCTCTATACGTTTTCGTATGTTACGTATTTAATAGAAAAGTGTTTTAGGAATTTGTTAATTACAAAGTAGAGATATAAATAAAAATATCAAGATAACTGCAAATAAATATCTTAAATTCTCTAAGACCCTTCTAGTATTTCCACAAGTCTATGTCTGAAACCGCGTTGTTATTAGCGTAATTAAATAGTTACTTGTCATCTCATACTGCTTCTGAAAGGAATATTTGATTTAACGAAATTGTTAGTATAGAGAATTGTGTATGGAGTATTCATTGTGTATTTGTTTTTCATCAGTTAACAGTAAATTAACATTCGCTAAGTCTGCGCGTTCTCATATAAACAAGCCGTGCAACAATATGTTTGTGTCAACAAGCCACCCCCTCCCTGTGCCTACACTCCCCCACTTTGCAGCACAACATGTAGTTTCTCCTACTATTTTTATTTTGATTTGTTCATTTGCGTAACGTTGAAAATACTCACTGTACGCCAATGTTTTAGTAAAATTTTGCTATCGTTCAATTATGCAAAAATGGATTAAAAAATATTTTGTATGAAAGAGGTGTAGAGTTCTTGAATATACGAGTAAGGAAACAAGTTTAAATAAAAATATAAAAAAATAGACCGAAAACAGTTTTGTTTCTTATTTGTTTGTTCTTACCCTTCAGCATAGTTTTAAAATACGTTTTAAAATAAATATTTTTCATCTTGAAAGTTTTAAAGCACCTTTTGCAGTTGCGAGAGTTCATTTAAGATTCATGACCAACGATTCACGCAGTTTTAGACTCCGAGTTGTTGGTGAAAGATGTTGAACGTTCGCTGGTACTTCGTGAAAAATTCAAGTAGACATAGAAAGAAAAATAATGTAAAGACAACAGTTATTGTTACACAGAACCCGCTCGCATTTCTTGTAATAGTTTGAGATATAACGAAAACATAATTTGTACTATGACAACAATGTTTGAATTGCTTCAGTAATCGGGGACAGTGACTAGGGATACATTATGAGGGTATCAATAAAACATGTAAGCTTTCCATGTGGCGGGGTCGTTGGCATTTAAAGAGGGCATATGCGAAGGCACCTGCCATCCCCCTTCGGTAACGATAGCCTCCCTCGGCCCGAACTAACTGGTACCACGTATGGGCCTGTCGCTCCGGGACCTTGCCGCGTCAAACTCATGTCTTATCACTATATAAAGTCATTTACGTAACTACGATTAGAATTGTAATGTCAAAATATAGTTGAGGACGACAAGAATAATCGGAAAATCATGATGGCAAGTATGTATGTTTGTGCATCCGAAACTATGTGTTTACTCCTGCTTTGTTACTTTCTTTCTTGAAAATCTAAAACTCTTGTTTTATACTCAAATATTAAAAAACAAAGACCTGTAGAATATCGTTTACTTGAGCTTTTAAACAACACGGTGTTACCCTATTTTTAGACGGTTTTACGACGAAATTTTTTAAGGTTATTTTTAGAAATTATAAAGAATTTATGAAATGGTGTAAGATAATGTGCATATAAAATGCTTTCGCGACAATAGAATTAAGAAGCACTTGCTCGTCACATCGCTTGATGGTTGCAAAAGTTATGACTCATAACTTTAGAAGCCCTTTTAACCAAAACGTTTAGATATTTTCCTTTCAATTTTTCTTTACCTATCTTGACTCTCCTATCTTTATTAAGCAGTTTGATATTTATTTATTGTTTATTCAATAACCAAAGTTTATGTTGATATTAATAATCTAATAAGAATTACAATGTTTTTATCGTATGTTATTCAATTAACTAGCTATTGTAGACCATATATGTCTTGAGAACATGATTGTCATAACTAATCCGTGTATTGTTTGTCCTTGAAATCAATATTCATATAGATTGAATATATATTATTAAGGTATCACAATATATTTTAAGACAAGGTTGTCATGTCTATCAGTTTGAACACAAAAGGAGAAAAAAACTGACTATGATTCACAACGTTTGATCACTATCGGTATAAGAAACATGATATCTAGCAAATATCTTATTTGTCATAATTGATGTGTAAAAAATCTATTTTAATTTTAATTTCCACTAGTTTAAATATAATATTTTCTAACGTTGAATCAATTTTAATAAATCCCGCTAATCTCCCGCCCTCATTCCGGGCAATTGATTGAAGATATCTTTTAATCCTCGCGCCCTCCAATAGCTGTCTAATATTGTGATTTATCGGCAGTTTTTCCACGGCGCGGGACATTTCATAATTCTATTTAATTTTGAGATTAATTTGTGATCGCACTTCACGAGACTCGATCTATTTTAATATGAAACAAAGAGTTACTATTTAACCTCTGCTATCAATGTGAGACTTGTTTATTCATTTTTTGTTTTCAGGTCAACATTTTTTCTTGAAAATCAGTCTGGTTTCCAAACGTGCCCTTGTATTATTGTACTTAGTTTTCATTTGGGAAGATCTATTGTCAGGTATTCACCTGAATAAAATGTATAATAGTTATTTAAAAAATAATGTTAATCCCAGTTAAAGGTATTCTATTTCTTCTTTAAAGGGAATATAATCTTCAAACTCCAATGTTGGAATACGTAAATATATTATAGTGATTAATACTTTGTATATGATTTTTTTATTGTTACTAAAATAGTCTGTCGACCTGTCTGCGACGTAGTCAGGTAATTTGCTAGCGTTAAAGTATCTACAATTTCCCTCTACCCTCTTTCTCGAGAGTAGCCTAGTCGGTTTCTTGAGTGGAGCCGTCCTTGAGTATTCTGCGGTGCTCCACTTTTACAAAGGTTCTTGTGGCAGGTTGGCGACTGGTAGGTAGCCCTAGGTAGACGGGACTTCATTTGGCGGGCACATGCGCTGAGCGAACCGATGTTTGTTGACTCTCTCTAGCGTTTGTTTGTTTTAGTAAAAATTTATAGCGCTGGGCGGAGATTCGCCTCTAGGAAAGCGTTCGCCGGCTTTGAACTCGCGCACGTGCTCGTCTACGCTCGCATATATTTCACTAATACTTACGATGTTTACCGCAAGCCCGTTTATACAAAGAGAAGCGGCGACCGACATATTTTTGTGTCGGTTTATCGTTTTCTTTCTAATTTGACGTTATATTCAAATTGATTTATTGCTGTTCTATTTTTTTATGTCGGATGTTATCGTTGTGTCGCCTTTAGATGTATGTATGTCAAATGATGAATGTTTGGTATACGAGCGTCGGGATATTTCACACCTGAGTAAAATCTTTAAGAATATTTTTGCTTCGCCAAATCAGAAGTAGGATTATACTTAAATATGTTACGATTTACTGTAATCAATTGCGTCGTATTATTCAATAAACCTCTCGTAGTAACAATTTTAAATATGTTATCGGAACGTTTAAATAGGTAAAGTAAACTGGTCTTAATCAAGAGTGAAATGTAGCCGTTAAAGTTGTGTTTGCGACGGCCGCTGTTAACCGTCGATCATTACGGCGAGCGAAAACAATCGAACGCGCTTTAACAATCAAACATTTTCATTAAGCCGCCGCTCCGGGCTGTAAAAATCACCTCCGGCTCGATTTACGCACTATTACACTGTTACGTCTGCGAGTTCATTTATCTACAGGTTTAGGACCGCTCGTTAAATTAATACGCTCTATGGTTTTTCAGATTTATGTAACAACTCACTTTACAGCTGAACGTTTAACTGAATTGTTAATTTTAAAACCTTAATCGTTTTAAAATGTGGTGTAAATAAAAACGATGATTATCCTATGGTTTTAAGTTGTTGTTGATAGCTTCTTCGAGTCTTATTACACAGATCGGATTCCTTGTCCAGTTAATCTTAAAAGATGTAATTGGCAGACTATGAGACTAACTCTTTGTTAGTAAACAATACAAAAACAACTTTATTTTAATTCCAACCTTTGTTGGAATTGTTCCGTATCATATAAACGAACGAAAAAAAGTATATTAAGCTATTAAGGCAAACAGTCGCGTAAAATTAAAGCACATTATAAAAAGAGTGGCATCGGCCAAATGGAGTCGATAAAGCGAAGTAATTGCTGGCGGCATGTTGCAAAACGGCCGCTTCAAATTAGTTTACTTACGTCCGCCGTGCGACACCACGATCCCTTCGCCATTTCACTGAACTAAATTAAAGTCTTTACACGCAAACAACTACACAGACAAGATTTATTTATTTCTAATACATTTATTAACTTTATTGAAAGGTTGTAAAACGTCCCTAAAGCAAGTTCGCACCAGGATAGTATTTTAATCGAGTAGCAAGTAGCATTTATCCGAACAAAGGATTTACTACTGTTCGGGCTCGTTTAAGTATAAACCTACGCACTAGGGTAGTAATTTAGTAAACGAGTCCGAACAGTACCATTTTATTAGAATAGATTAGTAAATCCTTTGTTCGGATACTTGCTACTTGCTACGAATTAGTATTCTCATCTTAAATGTGTAATACGTTTACGTTTGTACAAAGGTTAATTATTTATTGTATTATGGAACAATGATGAAACTTATTCATTAATTATACTCTAGAATCATTAATCAAACAATGAATTATCTTTCGAACTGATAGTCCCGAGGGAGCTGATATTGATTGTACTATATCGAAGTAAAAGCCAACATAATAACAAAATATAGTTTACAACATGTTGGAATTGTTAATGAAATGTAAATACGTTTTGGCAAATCTCAACATAACAAAGTTGGTATTGAAGTTAACCTTCAAGTGTACGCAAAGTTATGTAGGAAAATGATTATAACAATTGTTATAGAGCTTGAATCTATACTTGCTTTATTTATATTAATAACAGGACTTTATATCTTAAATATCTTGCATATTTGGTTTAGAAACTTGTTAAATTTTAATAGCAATTTGTTGTCTCTTGAATTACAAATTCAAATCTCAAAGAGAGACTAAATAATGATCAAAAGCTACATTTAATCTCCGTTTTCGAACTTAGGAATATTTCTTTATATACAGACTTTCTCTTCTTCAATACGATCCAAGATAAGTCTTTTCCTTATGTGTCCTTTCGTGCAGTTTTATTCTTTTATTTTAATTATGGTCTATGTCATTTGTCAAGTAGGATGCAATTGGATATATTTGTCATAGTAATTTACATAGGTGCTGAATTATAGCTCAAAGATGTCAGTTCCCTGTATGATATTCAATCTTAAGGTCCTTCGTACACAAGGAGAATATGCAATTTTGGTATTTAACTATATAATACAATGAAATCTTAGCCACATGGCAGCGACGCGTACCTGCTTACGAACTCAGAAAAAAGTCGTTTAGAGACTCAAATTGCAGGATCTAAGTGGAAAACGAATTTAATTCATTCATTGTAAACTAATTAACAGTATCTAGACGAAGTAGAACGTTTACATAGATGTAGGTAAGGGTGTGCTTATCGGGCTGGCTAAACAATTGGCACTTTTGTGGTCGGTCAACATCCTGGCGATAAACACGCTCGTTCGCTGGTGCGCTGTTGTTTCAAACTTTTTATACAATCTTTTTAACCACACATTTTGGAGTTTTAGTTCGACGTTTACTTAGCAAAAAATAACTATTGTATTATTATTATTTTTTTATATTAAAAAGTGGCAAACGAGCAAGCGGCCACCTTGATTCGCTGAAATAGCGAAGCGACCGCTGCCCATAGACATCTGCAATATCAGATGCGTTGCCTACCCTTAATCTACGGAGAGGAGACGTACAGCAAAAGAATAATTCCTCTTCCTATACGTCCCCTCTCCCGCCAAATCCACTACCCCTTCCCATCATTCCCTTGTAAGAAAATGATAGGATGGGAAAGTGAATTAAAATTAGGCCTCCGGCAACACACTCATCAGACGAAACACGGAATTACATCCATTTCACGTCTGTCTTCTGTGTGGTCGTAATTAATAATTCTGTATTTTTTATTACTGTATAAGAATATATTAGTTCTTATTTGCCATTTGCAGTGTATTCGTATTATAACAAAGTAATTGTTTTACCTTCCACGACATTGTAACGTCAATTGTAATGGTATGTTTTAGATAGTGATTAAAAAACAATTAAACGGAAGTACGATTATTGTAGAACTTGCATAGTTACGTAATTTATTAAAAAATAACCTTTATTACTTATTCTTTATATTGTCTATGGTTATGTTACAAAGGTAGAGGAGGGGCAAAGAAAGTACGGATGGATTGTTTGAAAGAAGATATGCTGAAAAATGGGATAAATTTAGAAATGACGGCTGATAGGGAATTATGGAGAAGCAGTACTTACTTTGCCGACCCCCCATAGGAACAAGGGCAGGATGACGATGAGGATGTCTATGGTTATGTTCGAAATGTCTGCTTTTGGTATTAAATTAACAACAGTGTTGTGAGGACAAACTCAGCGGTATTTCCAAACTTATAGGACTTAGGGGCCTTCAAGAAAAGAGCGTACTCCTCCCTCAAAGGCCGGCAACACAATTGTGGTTCCTCTGGCATTGCAGATGTCCGTGGGCGTCGGACCAATTATTTAATTGATCCTTTGCTCGTTTGCCTCTTTTTCCTTTAAAAACATAGTCGTAACTGATGAAACAAGTGAGTTCTTAAGAGCAACATAAATAGTCTTTTCATGTATTAGGTCTATTCGGTTTCGGGAGATGTTAATTTATTGTGATGTAAACGTCGAACGCTGTCGTAACGATACTATCCCTTTGCCTGCGCTCATCAATTGTATCTTGTGTTTGTGTTTGTGGCTGCTTGTTTTCATAACACAGAGGCTGTCTTTGATAACGGTGTGTTTACTCATCGCTGGCTAGATCGATCATTGATACTTGTACCAGCCGAATTTTCTATTGACTACAAAGCAAAATTTACTCGTCTCATTGATAATTTTGTTGTCTCTGATTTACGTTATTATTTTAGTTATTTTGCAATGTCGTGATAGATTTGATAGTGTATGAATAGATAGATAAAATAGAATAACGGTCCAAACCATATCGAAGTTTTTGTTTACCGAAATAACAATTAGACGGTAAGAAATCTCCACTTAGTGGTTTATTGCTAGAGGTACGATTTGTCTGCTCTAAAACGTGATTATTTATATCGCGATGAATGATGTTTGACATTTGCAATTAAATTAATTATTGTGCATTAATCGTGTGAAGAGTTTTCGACAAAGAATGTGCACATCAATCCTCTAATCCTTGGGTGGGCCGGCGCATGTCTCGGCCTGTTGACTCTTGGCCGTAGTCCACTGCGTGCGTCTTGTCGCCCAGTGTTCACCCCACATTCCCTTGCAATTGTTAATCTTTTGTTATTTATAGGTTAACAAGATGCATTTTGCTTTGTAAATCATTCCGACGTAATGTGTCAATGGTTATTATTTTAAAATGCATCATTTAAATAATTGCTTGTGACGGTCTTTTAATAATTAATTTAGGTGACTATGGTGACATCTTTTGATCTCTTTGAAGTATCTTCAATAAGAATTGCCTTCAAGAAAGAGGCAATGTTCAAAGCGAATTAACTTATTACTCTGTACTTAGTACTTTCTATACCTAATATAGATCTTTCTTAGAATTGCGATTGAGATTAACAGTTTTCTCGCTTTATATATCTACATAAAACATGTTCTACGATTAGAATCGTCGCTAAATGATTCTAAATTGTCCCAGAAAAAAGGTAACGATTACGACGGAACACAATGTTGTCGAAATTTCCAAGAGCAGGTTAGTTGTAAAAAGTAGAAAATGTTCAAGATTTGTTTCGGTTGACGAGCGGCGAGGCGGATCGTGAGCTCAAACTATTGGACAGCGGGTCAATGACACGGAGGTGCGATTATTACAGTTAATTTTAACTATAAAAAGCACTTTAGAACCGTAAACTAGAGTAATAGACGAAGATCACGGATTTCCTTTTTGCACGCGTTTGATACGCTTATTTTCGTCTTCATTAAGTTTACGAAAAATACATTATAGTGTCTTCTTCGTAGCGGTTAAAGCCTAAAAAATCGATAATATACAAACTAATTAAATATATGTCATTTTCAAAAATCATTTTTTACTTTGTCAGAGTGAAGATTAAGTTAATCGCAAGCTAAACATTGAAAAATCCGTGAAAGATAAGGTTTTGTGTTATTTCTTGTTAGGGTGCACTTCTCTCGTATTTTTCTCGTCGTCTACGGGGAGGAATCCATCAAAGGATTAGGGGAGGGGGAAGTCTGGGGAATGCGATCGCTTCATCGGTATTTCCTGGATTTGGAATAAATTATTCGCCACTTAAAAGATATCTCACTAAGTTTGATATTTCATTTTAGTACGTTCTGAATTAAAGCACTGATTCTAAAATGCTTTTAAATTAGTGTTACTATATTTTCGTTGCATTTTCTATTTGAGTGAGTTGATTGAACAGACAGTAACATAAAGCAAACAAACGAAATAGTCTTTGAGATTTTACGAGCGTAGTTAAAGTAACAAGCAAAGCACGTCGCAATGCACAAATCGCAAGGTTTCAATCAGACCAGATTGAGTTCCGATGGCAGCACACAGACGCGCCGGCCTGCTCTGAGGAGATTACAGAACGCATGACGCTGCAACATTAGGCGCCGACGTCATTTCATTTCAAATAAATGGAATTGAATTCAGCTTTAATTCGAACGCCCGTGACGATTCAAAACAGATCGCGTATTTTGGTGAAAATAAGATTGAAATCCATAAATTGGAATATAAAAATTCTACCGAAATCTCGGAATGAAGTAATTGCATGAATGATCAAAATTGTAAGTTTACTATCACTTGTTTGCTGAAATCCAATTGGATCAGAGATGCGGCAAAGTTGAACAAAAATACAAGTTTTTCGGAAGACATGCCAATGCATAGATTTGAATAAAATGTAAATTGAAATGATATCGGGTCGAACGAGGAAAGCAAAATCGAATGCGACTTTTAAATTTTACTTCCACACGTGTTGGGATATTGATATTTGCAAAACTAATTTCGACTGAGATCAGTTTACAAAGTTAGCAAAGAATAACCATTTAATAAAATCTGTGATTCTTCTACAATTCGCGATAGTTTACTCTCTTACATTATACCAATTTTGGAATAAGTATCAAAGATATATTTTTAATCATAACTAAAAATATTTACCAAAATCATCTAGTTCACTGCCGTATTTGGATGTCGTCCTATAACAATAGTCCTCAAACAATACAAAAATGTTTTAAGATTGTGATCCAAAGATGGCTATTCATCGTCACTTTTGGTGACAAAAACGTAAGTGTTGCTTTTTGTCACATTTTTAAAATACCCCTATAATAAACTATTGTTGATACAACTTAGCGTATTGTGGAAGACGAATTTTTTGATATAAAAATTATACGATTCATAAAAAAGTAATCTGAAAACTGACAAATAATAGCCAAGCCGCGGGCAAGGTTGTTTATAAAACATATTTGTTTTTTAAACCAAAGGACAATCATACAAAGCAAAAGCAGAAGAATAAAACTTTACTGTATCACTAAGTAGTATTTATTTTAGACATCTCAATGTCGATTCCAACAATCTGTCTCTGAAGGTCCACATAGCACAGTTTAATATTGTACAATTGATATTGTTTAGGTTCATAAAGTAGTTATAGGTTTTTATTCGATATGTACAGATACCTAAATGCGTTTAAAATGGTCCTCATTATGTCAAGTTTGTACCTTCTAGACAATTAATCGCCTAAAACTAGCCTCTGTGGAATTACTTCCAGCAAGCGGTTTGCTGAAACTAAATTGATTAGTTTGTTAGAGAAATTCGTTTTAGAATTCGCTTTTAGAATGCAGTTTATCGACTTCGGATTACAATTATTCTACTACTGTGTCTTAAGTGCTTTGAAATAATCATAATCATGCTGGTTGTGTTAGTGCATTGGGCATCGTTTCCCACCTCCAATGAAGTATGAAATTATTGAAAGTACACTTTATTTTCAATATTTTACGTCTGACAAATTGGGTATAGGTACTAGGATTATCAGTATTAAAGTACTTGCACAATGTAAATGTATTAGAGCGTAGAGTTAACGCAAAGCTGTGACAATCGCCGTTCCTCCGCTTTCAATTGAAATGCCATCAAAGTGAGTCCCGATCACAAAGGGTTATAAAACGACTACGTCACCGGCAGCTTGTGTTGGCATACGGATTAATTTGTAACGTTAGTATGCCAGTGTGTTGGTCAGATATCGGTGTCTGGTAGAATTTTTATGAGCCATCGAACACGGCGCGGCACCTGCTTCGCTCATGTCCTCACTTGTCCCATTAATTTATTCCAATGTTGATTTTAATTGTTAGCGCGAGCGTGACTCTAGGCATGTCGATGTCAAATATTTCACTTGATACAATAATAAAATATGCTCGCTTCAATAATTCAGGCTTAATGATCATTCTATTAGTCAACGTTGACGCTTCGATATCAAAAGAAGTATTGCATATTATTTATAACTATTCAAATTTGTCGTCGGCGATGTTAGATTTCGATTTTATTTAGGTGTCAAATTAAATTTGATATATCAAAATTAATGTCCTCCCGTTTCGTCTGTAAATAGGCATCAATTGCATTATCGAAGTATTTATGTCAAATGTCTATCAAGTCATAGTACATTCAGAATGTGAAGAGTCTATACTCTACATATTACAGCTACATACAGTTGTGGTAATACGTAATTAAGTCGATGCGATTCTGAGCGCCGGCGCAGGAAAGTGAGTGGCCGGTTTGAATATGGAAGTCGGAACGCAACGGCGCGCGTCGTACACAGGGCTGTACTCACTGCATAAGAAAACTGTATCTCTAATGGGTTTAACGGTTTTCTAAATTATTCACGTAGATCATAAAAAGTATTATTACTAACCGCAGTAAGCTCATTACTGGTAGAAAATGTCTCTATATAACCGAGAATTTAATCATTGGTTTATTGTTTTCATCTGGAGTTTTAGAATATTTATAGTCAACAAGTAATTTAGCATCTTATTGATAGAACAATTGCGCGACTTTCATTATAACGCTCTAGAAGTGATTACTCGAATACAGTAGATAATATTAACAGAATGACAGAAACCGACATCAAATTATGTGAACGCAAATGAATATGGACAACCCTATCTAATACGAACGTAGTGCACGTATCATGTGTTCTCCTTTATACGTACTGCTATTGCACCAAGAATGTGCACATACAAAATGGTTGCTCAACTCCAAACTATATAGAGTATGTGTGTCAATACCAGATATAAGCCGATGAGCTTAGTACCTCTCAGGTGTCGCATGCAGATTGATCGACGTTGTTAGTCAATGTCGTAACATTGGAGTGACATTACGGACTCTAAAAAAGTTGCACGTGTTCCCTCTTTCTACGTGTTCAAAATTACCAGCCTTAAAAAAATAAAAGTAATTTTTAAAATCTTGGTTAGGATGTGGATAAAATAGCTCAGACCTGAATAAAGGGTTCATTAGAAGAAGCCTATGATGTTTATGATTTTATAATCCTAAGCATTGCAATATTAGAAACTATATTTTCTTAAAGCTGTTTGGACCCAAGATTAACTGGATGAAGTAAAGTTTGTCAGTGTTTCACTAAACCATTAGTTTAAGGTAGAAATACTTACGGCTATGGCGGAAAAAATATTTTTAGTCGACTAATTGCAGAGTATCTTAGTTACTCTAATGAGTAGATATAGATAAGAATTTGGATTTCTGTAGCTTTAACTAGGATTGTAGAGGTTAGTTAGCGACGATTTAGTGCACCATTCATCACATTCAGACAGAAGCGTGGAAGCGAAAGTGGGCCGAGATACGGCTCGCTGCTGCGAGATCGCGCCAGACTGATTTATATAGTCACTTTGGACACGAGTACGCATCTGTTTTTTACTTGCTGTGATACCAGCAATTTAATAAGCGGTAAATGTGAAAGGAGTGTTGCTTCTTACATCTAAATAATAACATAGTAATTTTTAAGTCATCAAATTATATAGATGTAGAGCATGCGTTTTGTTTCACGATATACAAAAAAATAGTTGCATTGATGATCAGATGAGTCAGTAATATTTGCACATAGTGATAGTTTTAATGTTTCTACATTTTTTTTAAATAAAAAAAATATATTAAAAATAATGTTTCATATACATTTTTCTATATATTTTAATTACCCGAAGAAGAGTCAAAGAGTCTAGAACTAGAAATATACTAGACATTTTACTGATTAAGACGAAAGTGTTAACTTTGTTGCTAAACTATGTTCCTAGTCTAAAATTTGTCCCCCAGAGAGGAACTAATGTAAGTGCCGTTAACGTAAGTTATTAGAAATTGGTTTCGCTGCTTACACTAATCGACCTGAACGTACCAACTTTGACTATCTCAAGTTTGATAGTTGTCCCAAACAAGTTCGACAACACTTTAGGAAGCATATTAGCTATGAAATAGAAATAGATACGTATTATTAACGTTACTTAGTGCATTTGACCTATTAGAATCTATTAATGGTTTGTTCCTTTGTGCTTTTGTACACAGTTAAGAAACAAAATTCGATTTTCAGTATTCCCCAGAGTGTCAGCCTCTGAAATAAAATTGGTAAAATTATTATAATAATTTTATTTAACTTACGGCGAGTTTTCGCCTTCGTAAATACCATTTATCAATTATGTTGAAAGAAGTAAA
>QDHC01006260.1:29228-48863 GCA_013186455.1 Papilio dardanus tibullus
TAGTAAACGATGTTAGTCGGATTATGTTACGTTTAGTTTTACATAAGTATTGTCTCAGTATTGGTAAATGTGACCCATCATGTATTTACAAGTCTCTTAACAATGAGTGAGCGCTTTGAAGATGATCTCCTTTGACATTCGTCTGAAATCAACTTACGATAAATTATTCAACGTTTCAACGAGATGTCCTTTCTGTTCTAAACATATAAGATTTTTCAAGTATTGCATTCATAGTTTTTAGATTTGTAGTCGCATTGTTTAACAATATTTCAGACAATGGTGAAATCGATACTGTCCGCGCTGAATAAAAAAATCTAGAGCTCCGATTTTTTATTACGCTTTCGTGATTTCACGCTATAATACAATAATAAAAGTTGGTAAGATATCACAGCGAAAACAGAATAACGGGACAGTTTAGAAAACAAAAACGATCACCAATTAGCGTTTTTTAATCCAAAGATGAGACGGGCACCTCCAATCGGCGTCGAGCAATCCAATGTCTCCGCATTCCGAGTGAGGGGACGTCTTTAGCCGTGCGATTTGCTCCCGATACGATCGACATTGATTCGTCTAGCTCGTTTTATTCCGATCCTATGTATCGATTCCAATGTCGATTAAGTCTTCCGCTATTATACTTGGAGATGAGATGAAAGCAATTAGATAAGGAAAAACATCAATATTTACTCTCTTTTCTGTTTAATCGCACTGTGAAATAACTTTTTTGTAAATCAGTTGCAATACGTTGTTACAGATTCAATAAATAAAGAAAAGTAATTGTATACTTTTTGCCATACAACAGACAATCTCTTGTAACTATAAAATCATCTGACTGTTCTAGGTATTCTTCTACTGGTTTTTCGAGTATCTAACTAACATTTCATACATCAAAGCTGACAATATGAATAGTGACCGAACGTGCTTTCTTTGACGTATTCAAAATTTCACCGAGAGCAGATTTAGTTGCAATAGTATCATTAGTAGTTACGTCTTGCAAAGAGCATGACAATGACATGTCTTATTTGTCTTAAAATGCATTTGATGTAACAGTTGAAAGATGTCTATTTCAGAAAATAGATTTCGAAAATTGCCCATGAATTTTATTTATTTTAAAAGCTTCCTCTATATTGGTTAATTGTAAAACCAAATCAACAGAACCTTCTTTGACATTTTTGACTTTCATTTCCACAAGAAATGGGTCTCCTGCTCATTGGCATTTACAAAATAATCATATATTATACTTTCCAAATTCATATATCATTATTTTTGTAAAGTTCATAATGCTGTCAGATGTTTTGTATGATGACAATGACGAATGGAGTGATGTGGTTGACATATATCTGTATGCAATTAGCTCACGGCTGCAGGTCGTTATTTTTGATACGTGTCGTCAGCTTTTTACAATGGAACAAATGTTTGTAAACAAAAATAAACTAACGTAAGGGCTGCATTGATAATTGATATTGATACCTTAGTATAGATTTAGTATAAGAAATAAAATATAAGGAGTCAATTAACGACTCTTAATTGTGATATTAAGATTTCGATGAAGCTTTAAAGTTTTATAGAAATAACCATTATCATATACTATGGAAAGAACCATACTTTTATAACGCGATCCAAAATTTAGTTTGGTTTAGTCTTGATTATTTAGTAATTAATACTAAATAAGGTAAAAGTTGGAGTAAAGGAAGGAAGAAAGGGAAAGTCAAAAAGTAAAACGACCGCGTAATGTAGTCGTTACTTAAAGAAAACAGAAGTAAACCCTTGTTTAATGGATGTTTCGAATGCTGTATAATTTGTACTGTTTGTTTCTTTAAACTTATCTCTGTATTTACGAGTAAAGATACGGGAAATCGATTAACACTTAACACAGCTGTTGGGGAAGAAGGGAATCCTTGTGTTTTATTTAAATGTACACCCATAAAAACTTATCAAACGAATGTCGTAAAATAGAGTAATAATAACTAGGTAAACACTTTTTTCTACATCTTTGCGTGTGGTCAGAATCAATGATGATGCAGCGAATAGAGCGTTTGTTTCAATGCTGGATATTAAAAAAAAATAATGCTTATATTTTCTGCAAGTTATACAATTGTGTTAAAATATTTGTCAATTTTATGTCAGGACATTTTATACGTTACAAAAGTGTACTGTAAAAGTTTTAATCTATGACATTGCAAAGGCGTAAAGTAACAAAGTCCCCGGAGCGTAATTCGAAGTTCGAGCCGCGGACAATGTAGTTTACAGTTCCTAACACAGATGTTTAAAAAGAATCAACAGTTAACAGCATCGTAAAAAAGGTCGGACGTAAACAGTCACCGTTGAAATTTTACACTCACTTTTGTTTTCTTCCCTTCCTTTTTTTCTTTACTTTCCTTGTTAAGTGAACAAATTCAAAGGATCACGTTGAGACAAAGGAGATAAGGGACAATACTAATCTTCGTATTATTATTGTGGAATTAGACTTTTATAACTGTTTTATAACACTCTAAAAACCTTTTTTCACTGGGTATTTAATGGCAGTGGTGGTTGTACTTGTCAAAGTAATACCTACATGACTAGTAGCGATGGCTCCCATAGATGTAATATTTGTTTACAATGTCTGTAATTAAAAAGCAGTAAACTGGTCGATATTCAGTCTTCTGATTATATTTATCACATGAATGAACATTTTATTTGTACGTACAATGATTTATAGATCAAGCATCGCTGAGAATATGACGGCAATTTACTATTATGATGGATGATGCAGATTATGGAATGTAAATTTATGAAGTGGATATTGTAAAAACAAATACATTAACAAGAGCAAATCCTTACATTTTTTTTAAAAATTGTTTTTGCTGTTCTTCATTACTTTTTACAGATAAAAAAATCGTTGATGTCACTCAAAACAAATGTGAATCAATCCAATCTCTAATTGATCATATACCTATTTTGTAATACTAAAAGCTCTTCTGATTCATGGAATTAAATATTCCATTAATAATGTCGTATGCTACGAATGCATGCCCTTGTACCACAAGCATATATTAATACAAGCTTTCGACAATCTATTTACCTGGGCCTCCAAGTCTGACATTGTTTGATACAATTTGCAACAAATGTAAATTGCTGTGCGAAAATGTTTACGTGCACAAGTCACCTTCCACACTTTGGAATGATACGCAACACGTGGCCCAACAAATCACCGATATGTGCAGTACTCAGATATTGCAACCTTTCTGCCAATTCCTATGTTACGCTTTGTTATTACTTTAACCTCGTGTCTTGACATCTAACATGTCTACGATTTTTATTGGTGACACAACTTTGTATTGTTTAGTGCCAAGGTTAATAATTATTAATTGAACTATTCTATATCGAATAATAGTAATAATTTGTGTTCTTTATTAATAAAAATCCACTCTCAAATCAATTGTTGAGTGCTGGATGTAAATCTCGACAGAGTTCGACCGACGGCATACGTAATTGGCTTGTATTGTTCTGACAGCACAATGATATCAACGAATGTACGGGATTATTTTTTAATTCATTAACAATACAGAACATATGTCTATCATACGTGTATTTTAATTTGTTATTTCTTTAACAACGATCAAACGCAAATTATTAGTTGCGTAGAACTGTTTATTCGATGTTAAAAATGAGTATAATCACGTTTACTGAAAAATAGAGATGACTTTATAAGAAGCACTTTGTTTTTCAAATTCCATGCAATCAATCTGAAGTAAGATCGTTTGGTCGTCCCACACACGAGATAAATCTATCAGCGTCGGGTAAGAGGCAACAATTTGTTGCTAACCGCGGGAACGCGGCCAATTGATTTCCATCAATAGCTGTCTTATTTTAACTTAACATTATACTAAATAAATCCAGTAATGTTAATTTGTAACACATAATAAGTGCTACAAATGATATCGAGGTCTTCGTATATTAATGTTCTTGTTTACTGGAACTATTATTAATAACTAAAATTATCCACATTAGCAATAGAGATGTGTTGCCTATTCGCATATTTGTAAACGATAAGTTACACGAACCATATGTCATCAAATTCATTCTACATTAAAATTAATGATAGCCATTTTTGTTTCAGGTAAATATATTTTCTATCATACATCTTATTTCGTCTGCTGCTGTTCTATTGGTAAGTCGTTTTGAATTTCAAAGTTTTATCTTCTCAATGAAACTGTACTTTCATTCTAAGAAATTTCAGACGCAAATTCTTACGCCTACGCTTTTGGCCTTCGTAATTTTGGATCATTATAATATCTGCTAGACGGTATAATTCTTTATAATGTATTTCTTAAAAGATCTGCTGGGGTGCTTTGGGTAGCTGGGCTGGCTGGAGTGATCTAAGAGTTGCCCTGACGCAAAATACGCGCCAGCCGAGGAGTTGAGAACACATAGCCACTACTAATACCTACTACTAATGTAATTCTTGTCTGACATTTCTACTATTTATAGTTCTTTAATAGACTGTAATATCCTCCACGTATCAAGTCCACGTAGACAGTATAATGCGAAGTGTTGACATTTTCGTTTATCGATTTTTCTGGTCCGGCGCCGCCGCAAGTACTGCATCATTTTATATTACCCCTCAGAGAGTTTGTAGCCTCGTACATTTGGTGCTTTGTGTTTTTTCTTCGACCAACGTACATTTTCGTATATTCTGTTTAAAGCTTTGGAAATACTGGAATGTTTTTTACCATAGATTATTTTGTTATTAGCAAATTGCGTCATGAGGATTATACAGGTCCAATTTCTGAAGCATCTATTTTGTAACTGAAGTGTTTACTAATTGGTATGATTATTAATATCAAAAACAATAGCCTCTATAGAGGGCTATTTTCGATGAAGTGTGAAGAAGGTTATATTTTAGTTGCAATCACTCGAGCATATTAATAATTTAGAAACTACTAAGTTTTTACATTTATGGTTGGGTATGAAATAAACGACAGCTGCAATATTATGAAATAGATTTTTTTTATTCTGACGCCATATAAAACTAAATTATTTAAAGATAAAAATAAATTTTATGAGTTTAGAATAACGGATGACAAAGCATACATTGGGGATGAAAAGTAACTTTGAATTTGTAAAATCGAATTGAACTTCGTCTAGTTCCCAATGGAGCGAAATAAACCTGTGACTTTATTGTAAGACTAAAGCGTGGAAAGTCAGGAATTCTTAAAAATGTAGCACTATTTTGTTCTATGCATTTGTTGAAAATACGAAATAGATTCTTTACAAAATAAAGAAGTTTTCCCCAGCTGACCAATATTTGTAACATTAAGGAATGTCCACAATCGCACTACTTAGTAATACGAGTCAATATAAACGCGAAAGTTTAGATAAATAGATAAACGGATGTTTGTTAGAAGGTATCTCCAGGGCGGCACAACATATCTTGATGAAATTTCGCACAGATTTAGAACATAATTTAAAAGGATACTTAGACAACTTTACAAAGCTTTTTAATTCCATAATAATGCCTGGAACAGTATTGAATGAGGTCGGAGACGACGGACCGCAACTCCGTCGTATACCTCGGTCATCGGATATCTAACATGCTGTGGACGGAAGTTGCATAGCACACGGTTTCACTTACAGTAACTATGCAGTGCGGTCTCGATTTCACCTCGGATTGGATTGCACCGTGTCGCCCCGCGGCCGCGGACCAGCTGATTGAGTTTCTAATCGAATCTCTCGACAGAACGTACTACAATCGATTACGTTTAACACTCCCTACAACAGTGACTAAAGTCATCAGCAGTGACTGAAATACATATGAGGATGATTTATTTGAAAGTAATTCATGGTAGGCTTGTCAATTGACAATCGTTAGGTAACTGCTACATAGTTAAATCAAACTCATTGCCACAGGATTAGAAAATCATTATACTATAGTTTATTCCATTTTACTTATCACCTAGTGATATACCTGAAATGAGACTTGCTTTAAAAGAATAAAACGTTTGCCATCTAATATTTTGTTACGTGTTTTGTAAAAAGACAAATTACAAAATCGATTACGATCTATCACGTGTTATAACGCCAACGTAATGACTTTAATTTTCGCCGAGCAATACTGGGAACTGGTTCAATGCTTGAATGCGACTACTACTTGCACAACAACGTTGGTTCCCACGACATTGGTTAAAATTACAGTTATACGCCGCGCAGTCGCCGAGCGCGATCTAAACAATCCACATAGTAATTATTTTCAACGAACGCTAGAGTATCTAGATTTATTTTTGCATATTTTATTTTAAGCGAATACCATATTTTATATAACGAATTTGTCGGAATGCTTGAAAATTGGAGCATCAATTAATAATCACACTTACGGTTAAACCTAAAATCTTCAAGTTATATTTCTTAGGATTAAGTGACTATGTTCTTGCAAAACACCGAGGGGATATTCTTAATCTCTGTTTATTCCTTTAAGACAGGGTGAGGTGCTTCTGTTGTAACATAAAGTAAATATTGTAGTAGTTTTGGTAGTCCGTGAGTACATCCGGGAGTTGAGCGGCGCGGCATTGTGCCCGGTCCGAGCTGATTGCTGCGCCGCGCCCGAAGGCCGGCCATTGTTCTAGCTTGGATTCTTGCACGCAATCCCGTGTCGCTGTCGTTGTCGAGGCTATTTTTTGTTACCACAGATTATCTCGGCCAGTTTGTCTCTATAGTACACTTTTAGATGTTTGTTTACTGATTGTGTCTGCGTTTTGTTTCGTAGTGCTATCCTTAACTTTAATAACAACTTACACAATAGAATGACGCATCTATAAATTGATTGACATAGATAAAACGTTATACAGGATGTGTATCCGATTTGAAAGTTTATTATTTTAACCCAGTTAAAGGTCTTAATAACAGATAAAGTTTTGAATCACGTTTAACTGACCATGTTTTTTTAATCGGACCGGATAATAAAACGGGAAGGGTATTTAATAGAGGATAAAAAATTCATAGCGCTTACAACCAACGGTACATTTGAGGGCAGGGAGAGGGTCGGGGGAACGGAAGTGAGGCTACGCGTGTCTCGCTCCACAACCTGCTATAATCCTAGATATTTAATCGTGCTCTTGCACGCGCCTCCCTGTTGTGAGGTCGAAATAATGCGTGAATAATAATTGTTACCTACATGATACATTTACGGAATATTGTTTATCACAAATGTCATGAAGACAAATTCCATAATTCTATCTTAGTATCCAATCATTTGTCTTGAGATGTTTCTTTTGATGTCTATGCGTAATAATTTTAAACCTTAATACTGTAATAAAAAAATAATTTACATTTTTAACGCATGTCTTTTATCGAAATGATTAATACGTATATCCTAAAATGAGCGCACTATCTTATTTTGTTAGTATTTTTAATATTTAGATACTCTCAATGACAAGATATATTTGTGCTATATCAATATGCAGTTTTGTAGTCGTTTTTATGTCACGGTGTATTAAAGGACGCATAGTCTTTAGTGGGGTCTGCGGTTAATGTAGGTACTAGCTCGTAATATGATCATGTAATTTACACCAAACACGATATGTTACGTCACCGCAGATATCCTATGCGTGTACGGTTTCGTCAGCTGCCTATGTTGGACAGACGGACGGACGTGAACCGTGTCCCCATTAGCATGCAGCGGCGCGCGACCACCGGAAGTCGCTCCCGCCCCCAAACTGCTCGCTTCCGTTGCCGTGTCGCCTCATTTTATTGTCAAGGTGCGACCGTCGTTTAGCTGAACGATGCATTAATGACACGATTTGATACATTTGATTTCTTGATAATTACCTCTCCGTGTGTACAAATCTACTCAAAAACTCTTGATACGGTTTTCACGTACTCTGGTTGTTATACGAGTTACCAAATTTCGTTTCAGATTTCGGTACTGTTTCGCGGCTGTGTGTTAGATGCATAAGAACACTGGGCCTAAGCCGCATGCACACTGCTGCGGTTCCAAGCCTGTCGCTTGCCGCCTGTTGCGTAAGATGACATCCGAGCCGCAGATTATAACGTGAGGGATGTCTCTCGAAATATCGATATGTGACGAAAATCTGATGTAGTTCGCATGGAGTATCGAATCGAAAGTGGTTCAGATATTAAGTCTATGAATTCTCACCAATTTTGGACAAGATGATAAATCTATTCTATTATATGTTTACTGAGATAAATACTACTTTTCTCACATAGATAATGTACGAAAGAAATAGACAAAAGTGTTGCATTATTAACAAAATACAGTGAAGTTGCAATTGACTTTTCTAAATCTGTCTAACGGAAGTCACGAAATTACATCAATGCATTTTAATAGCAATGGAACGAGTCGAACAGAACGCTGCAAACACAATTTATAGACTGGTGCCGTAATATTCACAAGAAATATTGTCATTGCAGATAAATATATTTCACTGACAGCGGATATCGAAATTCCTGGATGTGATTTAAGAAGATATATAGGAGTACATATAGAGATGTTGTGTGGCTACAGAAAATTGTTTGTGTGATAAAAAGTATGGAATCTTTTAGGAATTCCATTAGTTTCAAATATTACGATTGTACCTTTGGCCATATTTGCGAATTACGATTTTAGTTAGTTAAGCTGTTTTAATCTGAACCCTTGCTTGTAATTGTTGTGAATAGAGGTTACAATTACAATGTAAGACTGGCCAGTTAGAAAAGCTGTTTCATACACATAAATCTGACGTTTAGGTTTTTATAACATTCATAGAAAAGAAAAATGTTGTACAATAATTAGCATTATTTTATATTTTATGTATTATAACAAAAACATCATTGGAAACTGTGTAATTTCTATAATTTTTCCATATATTGTGAGATGCGTTAAGCTAAATCGATGAGTTATGTAAACTATCGATAGATTTGTTTTTTGTTGTGGTACATACCTGTAATCATTATTCGAGGTCGCGCGGCGGGCTGCGCTCGCGCATGATTCACGTTGACGCGTCTGTCACCGCGCACGCTTCGCGTCACTTAAAGCTTACCATTTACGATTTAGTACCGGCAATTTGCATATTTAGAGATTATAGTATTACAATTAGCAACATCGCTTTGTATCAACGAAAAATAAGGGGATTTTTTTAAATGTTAAATTTTTTAACAACAAAATTATTTTTTTCCACTTTTGAATGTTCTAAAGCTTGTGCTATGTAATATTTTTATTTGCTTAGTTTATCAGAAGAAAAATAATTCCTGGATAATAACTGGTATAGATATTTTTAGAGATTATTTTAATGGTTGTTGATACAATGCGGTCACGTCGTGACGACACAGGAAGCTATAAAGGTTTACTTTGTTGTAAACTACAGTTATCTTCTTCAATGCAGTGAATTTACTTATTATAATAATTTATTTAGAACAATCTCTATTTTGAACTAAAGTTTTAAGATCAAATGAACTTTTGTTTTAATTTTTAGAGATTTATTAAAGTTTAATGTAATTAATTTAAGTGTTACCGGCGTGTATCAGAGTTGCTGCGTGTTTAATCTTGTCTTCGGTGACAGAATTACGTGTCTGATGATTTTAAACCGGGGCGTTATTTATTTAAGATGTGCATTTTATTTCTGGGACGTTTGACGCAATAAAATTTATATTCTGGCAAGTATTCAGAGGCGAGTTGCGTGTCGAAGCATGATCGGCCATGTTTGAACTACAGACTGTGATCTGAATACCGTTATACATCACCTCATTAAGATAATAATGAGATATTTAATGTTTTCAGCGTGTTCGTACATAAACAAGATTATGTGTATGACGATATATATCTGTGTAATATATCATCGATGTACAATTAAAGATTAGCACCACTTTAAGCTCTCCTGACGTAACTGAAAAGTACAAGTTGTTTTCAACATAATATTTTCATGACTATTTTAATGTAAGATATTTTTTTCTGCTTTTCCAAAGTCATAAAACGTTAATAATTCTTTTTCTCTATAAATTATAAATATTCCAATTTGAGAATTCCACCCACGTACACAATCTCAATGATAAATTTTCTTTTCGATTACAAATTAGGGCCCTAGAAGTATCCATCGTTTGATTTGAATTAGTAAGGTCGGAGCTTCTGTTTTAACAGATTTGAATTCGATTACGAAGAGCTCAAATTTAAGGGACCTACTTTCCCGCAGTCAATTTCATCAAATTGACTGGGGATATTAGCGTTCTTGAGCTGTTAGTCAATTTTTCAGTTTTAACTCACTATAATTCGACTACTTAAACTAGGTGACTACTTTAGGTATTATTTGTGGGAGCCCTGATCGCCTTCCTAAGATTCCGGGATGATAGTAACAAGGTGTGGTCCAGAGTTGTCGTGGATATGTGAGGGCACTAAGTGACATCTACGTCTCCTGAGTCGTGCAGAAGCTTTCGTCCGAGATCTCGGGACTCCCTTTTATCGCACTCGAGGATGTTAAATCTCACATAACCCTGTCTTTCCCCCAGAAGGCAGCGTATCATTTGTTTTAATATAATTAAAATCATCAATTTGTATCCTTGCAATAATACGTTACAGCTTTAAAGGAAATCTATTTATACCCGAGATCGAAATGCAAACAATAGTTGGCATGTAATCCCGATCGCAATAGACTTCGATACGTTTGTGCAGTTTGATTGGAGTAGTAGGAAGTGATCCGGTGGGAATTACTGTACTCGGCCACCCACGTTACACTTGCATAGAAATAGGAACAGAGGGTGAAAGAGTATCGGTATTCGGGATTAATGTTACCGGCAGAGTGCAATGTACTGACGACGACCGTGTCGATACGTGCGATTTGTTCAACGCAAACTTATACTAGGCTAGTTTTTTACTGACGTGTTCATTAAGTGGATTTGGGTAATAAATCTACACTTAAGGACAAACCAATACTAAGTACACGTTACACATTTGATACGCACACACTTGAAATGCTATTATTGAAACAAGTGGGATCGGAGACAAGAAAAAGAAGTAGGAAATGAGATGGGATGCGAAGTATCAAGTACCTCATTCATCACTCATCACCTCCATACATTTTTATTGCAATGTACACAAGATTTTTCATTTAAAAAGAAATAAAAAAGTCCCGTAGTAATTACCTCGCTCGACTCAGACTGCAAACATCCCCTCGTTTTTATTTTCTAAGCGATGGGTAAAGGGGTGATGGATTATCTCACTCCATGATGTGGCACATTCTTTATTAAATTAATTAAGGAAATTAATTACGTGTGGATATTAATAAAATTACCCTATTGCATACGATGTGTCAATTATTATGTTAATCTAGATTGTTTGGCTGTTAAAGATTTTTTTATGCTGAAAGACTTGTTCGCGTATTTCGTCTCTCTTCTCTTATCCCTATGGAAGGTCGATCCAGTATATCATACATGTTTTTCAGCCGTGTCAGCTGTCTCTGTCATACAAGTTTATCAGACGTCATATCTGAATTCTCTCTTTCTTTTTACGCGTATCCTCGTTCTATCCATTTACAAATGTGTAGTACAATAACTGACTATCGTATCGTTTAATCAGTGTCTGCTATTGGTTCACCGTAGACATGCTCTCGACGGTCCGGACGCTGCAGTTTTGTGCACTGCGCACTGATTTATCCTCGCCCGCATGGTAACCGCATCGTTCCCAGCGATATGCGTGCTTTTACATAAATCTTCGAGCTGAACGATATGTGAAATATTGATTTGTTACTAAAGCAATTGCTATTGATATGACTACGATTAAGTTTTTTAAATCTTTGATTTCTTATTTGGATCAAATTGTTAACAAAATCAGAGTATCTGAGGATAGGAAATATATTCTATCGTAGGTGTTTCGTCTTGGGTCCTTTCGTCGCAAAACTGTATCTTTGCAGCGACGTTTTGTTTTAATTATATTCATACTTTAAAATATTCGTAATGTTATACATACGTATTTTATCGTGTCAACCGTGACTCACTCGGATGGGTAACCCTGTGCGGCGGCGCGGCGGGGACACGGGCGTTCGCCGATTGATTAATACATCATCCGTTTCTACTCGGGTCCCTTTTACCCCGTTTTTGCGTATCACCATTCATGTAAAAAGGGCTCGCATTTCAATAGCTACGGAACGGGGAACATTTATCATGACGGTAATGAATTATCGGGAAATTTCCAATAAGCCCGCCACTGCGCGTCTATCCTCCATATTGCGGTGTGTGGATGTGAATGCTGCCTAACCAAAGGACGACGCACGAGCTTTTCAAGTATTTATGTATTCAATTATATAAATTGGATTGACATTTCCAATACTTGTTTGAAATAATTAGATTTTTTTTTAATAAACTAGCTTACTTAGTACATTTTAAGTTTTCTAGGTTGTATGATAATTAAAACAAAAAATTGACAAAACATTATTATGTTATGCAATGACCTGTAATTCTTTGATATATTAGTTATTAAAATTGCCCTCTATATTTATGAATTTCCGTACAATACAGTGTTGGTAGTTCGTCAAACACTAATTGTTCTGGCCATTGTCCATTCATTGCGGAGCGGAGCGTCGCCCGAGAGTCCTCTAGTCGTCGAGCACTGCTCCGGAATACAGACCATTTCTATTTATTTTAAAATCCTTTTGTTTCTAAAATTGCATAGTAAAACGTCATTATTAAATAGTATAGAATCTATTGTACATAAAAACGTGAAACATCAATTACTTAAGAATAATATTTGTTTAAAGTTTAAAAACTAATTTGTGTGCTTACAGCGTCACCGCGTGTTTATGCTTTGATGTGTGTAAAGAAAGTCCATAATGATTAGTCGAGTGAGTTGTAAGTGTTTGCTCGACATTATGTTTACGTTGTAATACCACACAAGACGTTCCGAGTTACAAATGGCGAGGCAAGGAGGGCGAGGAAGTAGATATTTGTCGGCGTGACTTAAGTCTTTTGTGGGACACGTTTTTTGTGGGCGTCGAGCGTGTTCGTATCCCGCGCGTGTCGCGCCTGCTAAACCGGATCGGCAATGTTTAAATTTGAAATAAATGGAAATATGTCGCTATACGTACACCATAGGGAAACGTTGTGTAGCTTCCTGTTGATGTTTCTTTATCCATTCTATACATGATTAAAACAAATTCACTGCTATAGATATTTGTATCAAATTAACAATTTATTTTTCATTAGATTAATAAAGTCAACAAAATATTATTATACGTAAAATAAATCTAATTTTGGACGTAATTCGCTTCAAAGAAATCTTCAAAAGGATCATTATTGTAAGAATATTGACGAACAAGTTCCTTTACTAAAAGATTTATGCTATCTCACTCCAGTTAGAAGAGGATGGAGGGTTCGGAGTATGCTACAGTACTGATGAATGTTGAAAACTTATTCGTACTCGTGTACATTCAAAGCGAAACAAAATTCGATATCTCAAGCGCAATTACTCCATTCCCCTCAACTAATGATGAGAAAAGGTAACTTGACATCTTTTAAAACATCTCGTGGCTGACAATAATGAGTTTTAAATTACGTCCTTTAGACGCGCAAATAAAAAATATGTTATGGATATTTTAAATATAAAAAAGTCAAATAAGTTTTTAATAAGACGTTCATCAATTGATAATTGATAAACAAGTATCTTATTGCTGAATCTGATATTAAATTGTTTACCATTGAATTTAGTTTGCATCTTCCAGAAAGTCACTTCACGTCTTTGGAACCAATTATTTGACTGTTTGTGTTTGGTATTATCCATATGGATTTTTTAACGACCTTAGTGTAAGACTAAGAGGGTGTGCACAAACAAGTTGTGTGACACTATTACGTTGTTTTATAAACGTAAGTACTTTGTAGGGATGTCTCATCTGACAAAGCTTGAGCGGGTCGCAGGGCAAGGGGCGAGCATTGTTAGTCCGCGACCCCGCCTCGAGTGCTTTTGATGACACTCGCTCGCTGTACGTGTTGGGGCCAAGAAGAAGAAAAAAATCATAACAGGTACAAAGTAGGATGTGTTTCGACACTCGACAGATCTTTGTATTCATCTAGTTTTTATTATTCCGTAACAAACGAAAGAACTAAAGTATATATCATTAATTTGTTAGAAATACTTAGAAGAAGCCAGGCGAGTTGATGTTAAACAAATAGATAACAAAGAACCAATTTTTAATGAAGCTGTTTTATTTTGGTTGCTTATGTTGCTATCTACTTCTAAAACTAAGACTACAAACCTTCCTTTTGAAAACATTCCTTTGGCGAGGCCGTGCAAAGCGTGGGCAGGTTACATTCAGCCGACGCTATTTTTCACTTTATCAAAGAAACGCGCCCTTCCTTCCTGACCCCAATGAAAGAGTCGAAAAGGGAGCACGCCATGAAAAATACTCTTCTTTTCTATAGGAACCGATTTAAAGAATCGATAATGAACCCTCTGTTATCGGACCTTGTCATCGTAAGACGTAATAAATTATTGATATACAATATTTTGGTAAGGTCGTCGCGTTCAAGTTTAAAGTCTTTGACGAGAGATAGCGAGATGATGTTAAGATATCATTTTGGTGAAAATGATTTCAAACATTATAATTCAATACGTAACTCAAATTATTGTATAAGATATCTAGTTCATGTTAAGTTTAGCGTGTTGGAAAATCTTACTGTGTGTGTAACTAAGACGATTCTGATATAATTCCTAAGAAATTATTTCCACATTGTAAACACTACATGTTACCTGTATCTGCTCCAAATAATTTGTAACAAACTAAGTTTGTACACAAAATTTAAACTAATTTCCTTCAAATGAACATCTCGCCGCAAATGTCTCGTCAAACTAAATCCGTTCTGAGACTAGTTTCAATTCAAACTTGGTCCTTCGCTGAGCTATAGTATTCTTGCAAAGACTCCACTCCTCGAAAGCGACTGCGACAGACGGATCTTGACTAGTCGAAATTAATCCATCTTCGCTCTCAATAGAAACGGGAAGTGTATTAATACTGTCCTTAAAACGGTATTATTGCCTTGTCGCGACTACATTGCGCGCTACATACTCTTGTTAGAACTTTGTGACGCCGTATTTGCAATCAATCTATTCCTTGCTTATATTGCCATACTCTAAACATTTTCATGAGGAAGTTTTAATAATACGGAGAGCTTTCTCGCTTGAGGGCGAACACATCGTCGCCTGTTTTATATTGCTTTGAAGTAAAATATCGATCTGATCCTCCATTGACTAGTTAATTTAAACTTTAGCGTTTGTTAACAAACTTTATTTGTTCAGGGATTTTATATTAAAAAAAAAACAAAAATAACAACAAGCGAGTACTTTATGTTCCATTGCAAATTATATCTGAAACATACTAAACTCATGTAAACTAAGTAATAAGTATTATGAAATTTCGCAACGTAATTTTTACGTATGCAACCCTTCGAATGTTGTATTTTATCTCTAAAAGCTGCAAATAAATAAAGTCATATAAATATTTTTCAAGTTTTATACGTTTAAGATATCTTATAAAGGAATACGGACCCACAGACGGCAGTACTAAATTTCAATCAAAACTTATGACTACTGCTGCCGTCTCGAAATCCTTTCAAATTTATTGAAGCAACACCCAAACTACTCCCGTTGCTTCAAACAAATTAATAAATTCGGCTCGTTCTCCTATCTGACCTTACTACGATGCTTGAAGTTTATAGTTATTTGAAAACATTTTGTGCTTATAAAATTATTCATATTTAATTAAGTACAGTATATCCATATACCTATTTTACAATAGGGTTATTGTTTATTTTTTACTTGTAGGAATTCTAGCTTACTAATTAATTTAATATGCATGAAGCGCCTATTGTTTTACAATTCCTTATATGAGTTTCAAATATGGTATTTTGCTCGTAGTATTCGTTCAGGCGTTACAATCTATTACTATCTACATAGAGTGTAGAGGTTTTTATTGCCGTTGGACATTTAAAAAATAACAGTTTCGTGAAAGACTATAAAATGCTTTTAGTGCAACATGTGTTTACACTTAGGGTCGTTAATTCAAAGTTTGTAGAGTAACTAACAAAGGTTTATAGGTATACATACGTGCGAGTTACTGCTAAGGTAATATTTATAGGTCTACCTCGAGACAAGAGAACGTCATCATGCGTTTAAGTAATTTTCCGCGTTACATCGCAACTAATCTTGTATTACAGCATATGCTTTCCGTATTTCTCGTTACTATTCTAACATTTTCCCCAACACAGATGGAAAATTTTGGCACAAGCTACAGTTGCTTAAGTCGATAGTTATAAGAGTATAGCTCCAAACTGTATTCACTTATTTCCTGAGATGTATTTTAAATGATTTTAATTTTTCCTTCTCAGTGTATATGAGAAACGCGCAGACTTTGAGATATAGCGTTCTAGAAAACTTGGCGTACTGTTGTATTCATGGCGATATGAGATGATATACGCGACGTATTCTTATTCATTTCTTGAAGTATGTCATATTCGTGTACAAAATATAGTTTTAATTTTCTTTCATAGTAATTTTAGTGATACAAGTTTCTTGTTCATCTTCTCTATGTAGAGTATTGTTGACTTATGAAAGTGATTAAAACTACGCATTTAGGTAGAGAAAGAAGAATTAGTTCTATTTATGGCTCGAAGAAATAGTAGGTGGATAAGAGACATATTTTCTGCGGAAAAATATCGAAATACATCGGAATTTAATAGCATTTTCATAGCAAAAGTCTGTAATTCACAGCGGCAATGTAAATCATCCTTTATAAGACAGTATTAAGACATCTATAAGAGGATAAAATATCGATGTACCTACCTAGGGGAATTAGGGATGTGCCATAAATGTCGCGATCACCCGAGACGCAGCCCCCGATCGTAATGTTGGCAACCCTAGCTTCGGAAGTTGACTTTGTTCAATATATCTCGAGTTTCATCGAAGCGCAAAGGAGCAACAAGGATAAAGTACAAGAAAACTTTATTTGTAGCTCAAAGCTAGACATGACTTTAAATTAAAAAAAAAGTAAAAAGCAGCTAAAGCTTTAGAAATGTTATTTTATAAGTTCGGAAGTGCTGAATAAATTCCGAGATGTTCTGACAAACTTGAAACAATTTCAACGAAGTCCTTTTCAATGAATTTCAGTCCTTTTAGGACATTACATAAAATGATAATTATTGTAGTAAAATCAATAATTCACTATTAGTGATTATTGAAACCAATTACAAAAAACTAAAGCAAAAAACGTAAAGGTTTATTTAAATAAAGTAAAATAGGTTCAAGGAATTTACTTAGCTACTGGACATTGTAATCTACATAGTAACGAGAAATAACGAGTATATTTATAACAATGTTATTTGCAAGTTATATTCCACCTTTCTAACCGGTGTAGTTTGGATGTAATTTTATTTAGGAAGTGTTACTATGAATTACCAAATACGGTCAATAAACTTGCCAATTAGTGAGAAAGTTCTACCCTAGCAACATTCTCGTTTCCATTTCGACCACCGTCCTAAATAAGCAAGGCGCGTGCGGTTCGTGATAATTGTTGCGTACTATTCCTTTTTGCTAATTAGTTAATTGTGTGTAGCAGGTCAAGTATTGCTACTATAGTTAAAAATGTATAAAATACTAGCGACCCGCCCCGGCTTCGTACGGATGCAAATCGGTATAATGCTGATACTAAATACTGCAGCGTTTGCGATGTAAGCGCTAAGAAGTGTTAATTTACGCCATCGTATTAAAAACCTTTAAATGATCAGTGTTACTCTACTATATTGTGAATGTATTACACATGAAAACCTTCCTTATGAATCACTCTATCTATTAAAAAAACCGCAGCAAAATCCGTTGCATAGTTTTAAAGATTCAAGCATATATTGGGACAAACATAAAAAAGCGTTATTGTTTTATATTATGTAAGGATATACCTATTTATTTACAGGAATATATAAATATAATGTTAAATGGTATAACGATAATGTCTTCATAAATTGGGTGCCGTAAGTATAGGAAGATATACGGGGAGAAAATTGTAACCTCTTCAATAAAATTCCACGATGTATGAAATTCACTGAAATCGTTTATAAAGTAAGCTTCATTACTTCCGAAGCGAAAGGAAAAGGTGAATATTTATGAACATTTCGTGTAAAAATCACGAAGCCGTGATGTATTATGACGCTTTTAAAGGAAAAGCGAAAATATTAACAAGGAAGAAAAGTTTATAATTTACTACCTGTTAACCGTGACTTCTTCCGCTGAATTAACAAATATTCTCAGTAATAATGTTGCTTTCTAATAGTAAAATAATATTATAATTATTTCAATACTTACACAATAACAAACTTTTCATCTTTATGATAGTACATAAATATTATTTAATCATAACTTTAAACTTATCCAATTGTAAAATGCCCGAATAGAATTTGTTAAGTAGTTACTTATTTTTGTTACTTAAGTAATAAATTATATTATTTTCTAAAGAAAAGAAGACGATTATACTGCAATGTAGTATAGGGCAAAAAATATCATTTTCTCCTTTATGATTATTTTGTAAAGTAAGAAGAATCTGTCTCTGTTATTAGCGATTCGATGAATTTAGGGAATAAAATAACCGAAAGAATCAACTCGTCTCCAAAGATCGGAGCAATATTGCGGCGAGTTATAATGAAACATATTATCTAGTTCGGTGGAATCGACCCGGATTGTTTTTTTTTCTGTACTCCTCATTCGACTTTCGCATCGCTGTTTTATTCATACGCATCATTTGCTCCTTACATATTTTTTTTCGCTTTTGTTTAAAAGTTGGCCTTGTATAGAAATGGAACAAATACAGCGCACGTGTTGCGAAATTAACAGTTTTGTTAACAATGGGTTTTGTAGACGGAAATGTTTTTTTTTTGCCGTCGGGATTTTCTTTCTTTGTTGTTTCATGTAAAATATGTTAGATCAGCAGTTGCAACAAAGTTTAAACAAGACTTTTATCGAGTCATTGGTAAATACCTAAATGAATTAATTATGATCCAAACGTTTTCAAACGTTTGTAATGATGTTACGCAAAAAACGGCCTTACGCCGATAAAATCTCCGTTTATAACTCGAACTCGGTCTAATGGTAAACGCCAAAGATTTCTTTATCAATATAACTTACTTTATCGTATTTATCAGAAAATATTTTTCTGGTCAAAGCATTTGTAGTTTCATATAACAATAAAAGTATTGATGAATAGATGAGATATCCAATAATAAAGTTTTGTCGCGGCATTCGTGTTGCGGTGGATGATCGAGGGGGTGAGGTACCGGTAGGAGGGCAGGGGGATGAGGTTATGTTAGGATGACGGGTTGGCCCGGGGGGACCGGAATCAATCCGGCGGCGGCGCGGCGGCCGTTGTCACATGTCCAATCAAGTGACACAGTGTTCACTGGGGATCAGCGGCCGCTCGAACGTCACTGCAGATCCACGATATCAGGAGCACATTTTTGTGTTTGTTTTACGTAAAAAGATTAGTGTATATTACACATATCATAATATTTCAGATGCGATTCAGTGTGAACTAAGCACTTCACACTGAATTGCGTTTCTAGTTTGTCCAAATTACTGTTAATTTTTGAATAGCTAATTCTATACTAATATTATAAAGAGAGAAACTTTGTATTTTTGTTTGTATT
>QDHC01006260.1:56065-70567 GCA_013186455.1 Papilio dardanus tibullus
ACTGAGCATTATTTACTACTAACGGAAGGTCATTTATCATTAATATAAATTCTAACGGACCGAGATTACTGCCTGAATTTGTCGTTTTGTCTTTCTTGTACGTCGTAATAGAGTCGCAGGTAACCTAAATATTTACTACGTAGTTAGTATGCATATTTTTAACTTTAAACTATAAACACAAACTAACCACAACCAACTCGCACATTGAATATTAAATACCGAGTGTTAGTTGAATATTAAAGCCGCTGTGTTATTTTAGCTGAAGTTGTACGCTAAGTATCTATCGGGGCTCTTTTGTTTCTCGAAGCATAGTTCCTCCCCGCTTACTCCCCGCGTCCCCTCCTTCGCCTGCGTAAAGTTGAGGCCAAGTCGACCGATCGGGGAAAGTTTCACACAAATCAGACAAGTTACATGGTATTCCTTGAGGCTTTTCAGTTTCAAAGTAGGCAGTTGCGTGACGCTGATTCGACCTCAACTTTGTTGTTTATCAACCGCCACCCAGCAGCCTCCCGGACCCCGCTCCCGTCCCCTCCAATTATGAACATTCCGAAGTGGCTCTTATAACTGAGATCGACTTTTGTTTAATCTCGTCACATGTGTTATTTTGTTAGACTCTGTTGTGAATCTTATGCGACGATAAAAAGAAAAGTTTGATAAAAAAGAAGTTGCTTAATTTAAATAATGTAAAGATGAAGAAGTAATATAATTATGAAAGCTGACAAATAGTTGTCTTTAACAATTCTGTAAAAGCATTTGTATGTTTTAATATTAACATTATTATAGTATTTTAAAGCATTAAAGTTGAAGTATAAGTTATTGTAGATTTGACTTATTAATATTTGGAATATGGTCCCGTTAAAATATATTTAGCGATTCTAACATAAACAATAGATGGCGTCAACTAAATAATTTCAAGGCATTAAAGTAACAATCTTGACACAAATTAATCACAGGAATGACAGTAAAGACTTTTAACACTTTGCCGAGCAAACTGCTTTGTTGTTAACACAATATAGTTGTTATTGCGACGAGGCAAGGTTTAGATATCGCCTCTACGAAGCTACGGCGTAGCAACTGTGGCGTCTACGACGACGTTATGGTTTTCCTTTACGGTGCCCGCTTTGAAGTTTGCTTTTATTAACGATAAACTTTACAGAGGCTTTCGTTTTTATTATATTTTTTCTGAAGTAACTGTTCACGAAGTTTGTTAATTGCCTTTCGGTGGAAAAAAATCATGAACATAAAACTTCATATTGGACTGTTTGCTGGGTATCGTATGAGTTTATTGAGTTTTACAATTCGGTACATTGACATTAGATCTTTATATAGTTTTTTTTAAGTTTTTTAATGCCACTATAGTATATTGATAAGACATTATAACTTTGATCGAATATTTAAAAATAGTGTAACAAGTTCAAGTTGAAGACAAATCACCGGAGCTGCGATATGGCGCCCGGCGCCCGGCGCCCGGCGGCGGCAGGCGTCAGGCGTCATCTGTCACCATCGCAACTGTCAAAGTGGCAGGATAAATCGATCACGCGCAAACTAATATCAAAGTTGCGACGGCGAGTTGGCCAACTTGCGAACGGTGGTCGACCAATTGAGGAAAACTTTTAGGTGCACTGTTCAAACGCGTTTTTTGAGCGTTTATGTTCATGTGTTTTGCTGTCTCATTAATATCTAAGCACGTAATGCCTTATTTAATGGAATTATCAACTGTAAAAACAACTCGGTCAAAATGTAATCTTTTTTTAAAGTGAATTAGGAGAATCGAAATGTAACACATAAGTTTTGTGATTCAGGTCAATTTTTTCCTTTAGGAATTGAGATTATTAATATTTTTGTTACCTGAGCGTTCCCCTAAAATTGCTAGGACTAAGTTTGTATCCACACTTGACAGTGTTTATCTTATCTATAAATTTTCGACGATCGATACATCCGCGTCGTCGGTTAACTAGAAACACGTTACTGTTACACTTTGTAACACGTTAAAAACACAAACAAGGCAAAACTCACTTTGAGACAAGTTCATACTTCGCTGCTCGTCGTTTATAAAAGAAATCTGTACAAATTTAAAGAAACAGCCGCCGGCGTTTCGATGTTTTTCTAGTATCTTGAAACAATATTAAGCAATAACAATCTTGCGGTCGACTCTGGCATATAAGGAGGGAAAAAAAACATTTATTTATATTTTCAAACCCTCTCTCGACAAAGCTCTCGTGTAAAGGTCTAGTGAATCTCGGGTTTGGTCGATGTTTGCCGAAGGATAACCCGGACAAACGAGCCGGGCCGGCTATCCCGGGATTACGGCGGCGGTGCCGACAACAACGGATCACGGAGACGGTCTGATATTACGATACATTATCTTTGTTGAGGTCATATCATGCACGCCGTTTTTTGTTGCCAATACTCTCATTGTTGTATTTATAACTACGACCCCGAAATTTGTTTCACTTTGTTATTCGTAATTTTGAGGAGAGCATCATTTATAAAACGGCTATTCATGATTACTTTTTATGTTACAATCATTTGTAACGTCCGTTTTTACTTTATAAGAATGTTTGCTAGAAATTACGCAATGTTAAAATTAAACATTATTAAAGATCGTACAGAAAATGCACGTTTGTTGCTACGACATGTTTTGACCTTAAACCTTTATGTCTGCCGACAATCAACATTGTGAGTTGGAAATTAACGTTTTCAACCTTACATGTGTCCTCATTTGTCAGCTTTCTTTTTATAACAATACTGTGACAAATGACGAACCGCATGTCGTTTGTAACAATAATTCAGTTGTTACACACGACAATTTCTCGGAACGTTACAATGAGCCGATCACTCTGTGTTTACCTTGAGAGATTTGCAAACAGCCATTGTGAGGGAGGAATACCGAAGAACACACGCCCAAGTATTCTGTCCCTCACACAATGGAATTTGGAGACTTTCATGAGTGTCTGTTGAACTTTTCACGTTATTTGCAATACCGTTAAATGACGTACGAAAACAAAGAGATGAAACTTTATTATTAAATGTTCTGATAGATCTCCCTGACAGGGACGAATCAGCATTCCTATATTAGATGGTTTATTAGGAAGCATATTAAATTAAAGTACATTTTTCGAAGACTTCTAACACATTGTCGTCGTAGTATTAGTAATAAGAGGACAATACCGTTGACAGAAACAATAATACGTCGTCTTATGAGTCATCGGAACGTAAGTTAATATTAAATAACGGTGGGTATCACATCTTGACATCGCGGCTGACCGTCCGACGACAATTAAGACGCTCGATCCCATTGTGGAAGGTAATCTAATGTACGCCGAGGGTCAATAAGTGCGGGTCAGTTGTATTCAACATGTTCGAACACGTTCCATACTTACATTGATGCCGTACTATATTGAATTCTTTGCATGGTTTAATTAAGGTGGTATAGGTGCCATTAGTGGAGGAAATAGAGCGATGACGTTTTGGTATGTCATTTTTAAGTTTAGGTATAATCGAATTTACTATGGTCGCAATTAGTAACTATAATATTTAACAGTCTTCCTGCCTTAATTATTGTTTCTTAATTTTTTTTAACTCGCTGTAAATTTATACTAATGTGTTTTATTCCTTGTTTCAGGTAAGGCAATTTCTCTGAGCTATTGAAGTAGATGTGAGGTGAACGAGTGAGTTATGATCGTATATTCTTTAAAACCTTAATAAAGTAATTAAAATCTAAACCAGTATTAAGAATATGTCTAAAGAATGGTCGCAATTAAAATGGAGGAAAAAGTTTTTATAAATCTTGTATTTTTTTTGAATTGCGGATCAAAACAGCGGTCTTCGCCTTGAGTCAGGGAATATTAAAATATCTATCTTTAGGGAACGAAAATACACGATGTAAGAAAAGTTGAGGCGAGCACAATTTTGTCGATTCGATGTCCCCAATTCGTTTGCTGAATTCCTAATGGCGCCTCGGGGTCGGCTCCGTTCCTAATCGTGCCCTTTTCGTATTTAATACGCGTATCCTCTGCACTCGACGCTACATTCACACATGTAACAACCATCTAATTGGATACAGCAATGTTGTACTTTGTGCACTCTTTTGTAAATTAACTTTTCTTAAATTAAATATATTTGGAGGTTTTACTAAAAAAACAGTAACTTGTCTGGTACGTTCTATAGCAGGTAGCCACTAACGTTCGATTTAATCTAAATATTGTTATTAATTTTGTATGGTATAATCCTTGATTATAATAAAAGTTGATGAAGGAAATAAGGCAAAAAAACTCCATAACAAAACTGTCAAAAACATTATCCCCGCCTGCGAGCGTAACTTCGCTTCCAGGATAAGCCGTAAGCCTTCTTAATAACGTGGTCTAACGAATGACACGGATAAACAAATGGACTTTTTAATTCGTCCTCGTAAATCTTGCGCAATTCGATGGTTTACCGTGAATCCCTAATTCCTGGCGCCCCGTGTAATTGATCCGCGTCGTCTCTACGAGATTATTTCGTTCCGACTCGATCCTATCCCCCGTCCTTGTTTTATTGCTCGCCCCGTGGCGTTCCTGAGGATTTGCGGTCGCTCGGAAAAATGTCGTACCATTTCTATCCTCCACTTTGCTTTGTAACGTCTACTAGAAAGGTCAACACGCAAACATTGAAAAGTACATTTCGATTCTTTCTGTACGATTTGTTTGCGAAATTTCACAGAATATTTCTTGGTAATGGCAGATTCTTTTGTATCGGAATTCAAGTTTCATTTTTTAAAGCTCTTACTTTCCGACGATGCGACCTTGTATTAGGTAATACGGTCAAGTGTTTTTAAATACGGTAGGTTAAAATTTGTAGGCATTTTGTAGCGGAGTACATTAATTCAGGTTAAGTGTTGGTATCTGACCTAAAAAAAATATATTTTCGAATACACTAACAATGATAGACGCAGAGTCCGAGTAAAAAAAATAATCATTATGATTTCCTATTCGGCGAAATTAGAATTCTTATATCATTCCGTATTGAATTTTAAATAAGTTTGGAATGCGTATTCCTCCAATTTACGAATACTGCAGCGTCTGTTGACAATATTGGAAGGAATTCGCTCATTAGACAGTCTTGAATGTGTCGTCACTTATAGTGAATATCCACTAATTCTGTTTGCAGTGTCGGTGTCGCGCTGCAAATGTGCCGGGAATACAATTTGTGTTTCAATTGAAACTGGTGCGAGGTTCATAGTATGAGATTAATTCGATTTATAACACGCTGCGTCATCTCGTTTTGTGTTATAAATGTTTCTATATAAACGCTTCTTTATATTTATGAAAGACTAATGGTCGACACCGAAAAGTGTGTGTCACCAAATAGCATTCAATATACTCGGTGATATTCCTTATACCAGAATAACCGAGTAAATGAAAGCAATGTCATTCCTTTCTCGCATTTCGTCTTTTCATCGTCTGTTCTGAGTTTTATAATGCTTCATGTGTTTATGGTTATTACTTGAATCTCAGTACGTTCTGTCAGAGGAATATGTACCTGGTAAACCCTAAGAAGTGGTAGCCCTAGTTGTCATTGTAATTGATGGCCGCTGCCGTAACGAGATAATACTGCCGTGACGTGATCCGCATTGTTGCGCATCTTTTTGGCACAGTCCTTCGTCTTGCTAACTCCCGCCAATCGTCTCGTGCCGCAAGCCAAAAACAAATCAAAGTTCTTAATGATTCATTTCGATAAGATCTAATATCCCGTACACTTCAATTACTCTTGAATCACATCTAATCATTTCACGTATATCTAAGTATGTACTAAAATTTCTTTAGGCACTTAAAAGTCAATAACATTTAGTGCATAGAGAGTATTCGATTAGAGAACCGCGCCGCCAGCTCAGTTTAGCACTTAAAGTCTTGCTAACACTCGGAGAACTTCTGAATTCCTAATACCAATTGACCGAAGTTAGTTTAGCTAAAGTCTTAATGTTCGTTTGAGTGCCGCCTCCAAATTATTGCATTGAATTAGTACAATCTGCGCTCTTCCTACTCTTTGTACAGACGTGACACAATGTTAAAGTAATGGAATAGCTGTAATCGGGCACATCCATCAATCATTTCGTGGATCGTTGGCTCTAACCCTTTGAGGTTTCCTTTATTTTGATAACATGAATGGGAACAATCGTATTCGAGGCCGAATTCAAAGTTGTGTCAATTGAATTAATTCTATAGCTCAGTTCAACCCTCCGCGGCGGATGTAAAGTTTGACATTCCGCTTGCGGCCTTCCCCTTGCCCGGATTTCGTACTTTCCTGTTTAATGACATCTTTTTAAGTGTGTTTAGTGAGATTAACAAGAGTGCTTCTCTTACAATTTACTAACTTTTTGTCGTAGAAAAAGACAAACATGGGAACGGTTTTGTGGTTTTATGTGATTACTGTATTTCATAGTAACAAATGGACGTACAGATTCTATTCTTTTTAAATGATTCTCGCTATACTGTCTCCTATCGATAGCAAATAATAAAATACAAATATTAAATATTTTTTTCTGTAAATACATCATTCGATAGTCGGCATGAAATTCATTAGACGGGCGCGAGAAATGAAGTGAAAATCGATATTGATATTCGACGTCGCGAAAATAATCGAGAACAATCGAGACATCGGTACCGGGTGTCGGGTGCCGGGTCACAATGACCGGGTAATTCGTCGAGTGTAATTTCAACGAGCGGACCAATTTAATTTCATCTCGGATAAACCCTCCGCGGCAATAATTCATGGAAGCGTCGTACGGCGAGCGATACCTGTCCTACGTTTATTAATAATTTCAGAACTCATCCTGCGTTATTGGAAAAAGGAAATTTGAAATTTGTCGCTATGTATCTAATGTAGCTACGTACGCTGATATTTGTTGTTGTTGACAAAGTGTTTCTTTTGGAATTTTCCTACAGTTTTACCCGTTTTACTTAAGCAATAACTTCTTATAGATCTGTCATGATCGATCATAATCTACCTCGCTTACGAACGGAAAACAAGCATTGACTTTTATTTTATTTTTATAAAATATAAGTTTATAAAAGTAAATGCCAACATCCGATGTAGGATTTTAACCGACAAATACGAAAGACATTTTTATCGTAGGAGTTGAAGAAATTCTTTACGCGTCAAATCCTTCGTTCCGTTTGATCATACAGAGGTAAGGAAAAAGTTATTTCCCCTTGCAGTTCTGTGATTCAAAGGCGAGAGCCACAACCTTGTATGTGTGCATTTTGTACACGCCAGCGTCGTGCCTCTTGCATTATGACTGTGAATACATGCGTTTATTTATTTTCTTTGAGTTCACATTTTAAAGGAGTCTTAAAATTCACCACTGCCTTGGTTTTAAATATATTATTTTCTTTAAATTCTTAGTGCTCTAAGTACAAGTTCAAAAAATGAACATATAGTGCGCATTTGAAAGATTCAATTATACCAGTAATTCCATGAACTGCGAAAGTAAGAATGACAGTATAACAATTAACAGTCGGTGATGTCTTATGACTCGAGTCGGAGATTTCAATCGGTATTAGAGTAAAAAGGTAACTTGATACTAAGTACTTATATGTTCATGAAACGTTTCTCACAAACACTCGAATTAGTTTTGAGAAACTCTAAAATTTTGCGTTCAATTTCAAAGAAGTTTTCACAGTTGAAAACACCTGCGACAGTACGTGGGAAGTTTCGTTAAAGGTCTCACTCATGACGGGGCACCTCCGTACGTACTGCTAGTAGTATAGCCGGGCGTAATGGGGGGAAATAAGTCGGCGTTCCTCGCGCCTAATTTGGCAACCCGACGCGCGGAATTTATGGAGGTGGGGTTTTACAGCTTGAAATATTCGAAGGCTCCACTCGGCCGTGAGTTATGAATGAAACCCCGTTAAAGAGCCCGGAAAATTTTTAACGTCACTCCGGGATTTGATGCGGAACGAAATGTGCGAATGAAATTCATCCTGTCATTATCTTGATCCCTCTAACATTGCCGATTTGTTTTATGTTCCGTTTTAACAAGATATTGTATTAACTGCGCACAACTGTCTGAATTTTGGAGTTTACCATTTTTAACTATTTAGGAGAATAACAAAATAATCGTAAGGTTCAATGAGACATTACTACTTCTAGTTCTATTTAAATTAGTATCTTTTGTTTCGGTGGCAAGAACTTTACAATTATTCAATGTCGAATTGTTGCCGGTAGACCATAGATACATAACACACTATCAAAAATGGAAACCAAAGTACTACATGAAATATTGTACACACATAAATTATTGCTCCGCCAAACCTTAAAAAACGAGGTACATCGAAGTTTTAATTAAGAAAAATCGCTGAGCATGCCGCCGTTTGTGCAAGCAAAAAGAAAACAACCAATCAGCCTGATCAAATGCGATAGACAATAAAAAAGATTCGTTTTAATGGACGCTGCATAAGTAACACTGCGCCGCACGACCGCTCGCATTTAAATCTGTTTGATTTATGCGAAGCGATCGCACTTGCACCTACCCACACCACCCTACCTTTGGCCGACGAGGTGCCAAGAAATATAACGGTTTATACACATACCCTCATTGGAAAACGTGGGACGTTTTGAATAGTGTGCTATAAAATTATCTGTGTGATTACTTTGACTACAAAGTGATGGCTTTTAGCATGGTCTTATGGTATGTGTTATGCATCTTTAGTATGTACGTATTTAAAGTAAAGCGAGTAAATACGTATTTAAACATTATCTTACTGTTATAAGGAAAAAATAAATTATTTAAAGTTTTATTCTACCATAATATTATCATGAGATATATCCAAAAGTCTCAGTAATTTATACAGCTATTATCCAAATAAACAAGTCTTAATAAACGATTCTATTTTTATTAGTATAAAGTTAAAGTGAGTTTAAAAATAATAAATAGATTGTAGTCAAATGTCAAGCCAGGACAGAGGGTAGAACTAAAACTGCCTCGAGAGAGAAAACTAGAAATTTCGTAGAACATGAATATTTGAACGCATCCTGTTGTTAAAGCGGCGAGGTCCTTCTAGAGCTTGTTAGGTTGAGGCTTTGTTAATGATGTATGTGTTACAATTGTGAAATCTTATTATTGTTATCGCATATTATATTGTATTGTTAATATTGTTTACATATTAGTATTGTCTAATTCATTTTACATCTGTACAAGCAACCCGCCCCGGCTTCGCACGGGTGCAAAACTAATACTAAATTCACTGCAGAGAAACTGTGAACATTGTATAACTAACAATAATTGAACCCGTGCGAAGCCAGGGCCGGTCGCTAGTTATATATATAAACCTTCCTTATGAATCACTCTATCTATTTAAAAATCCCGCATCAAAATCCGTTGCGTAGTTTTAAAGATTCAAGCATATATAGGAACAAACATAAAAAAGCGTTATTGTTTTATACTATGTAAGGATTAGGTAGTGTATTTTAGGAGGATTTTAGTTATTGAAGTGAAAAAACAGCATTGGTTCTATGACGCGTGAGTAATGAAAGTCTATTGATTAGTGATGTAAATTACTTTACTTAATAGAGTAATGTGTCAGAACAATGTTCAATACACTGTATTTACCCTCCACCAAATGTTAAACGTCTTTACTTCGAATTTCGAAGTGGAAACTTTGAAAAGTGCTAAGTTAAAGTTGAAGGCGATCCTTCTGAACGCAGTACTCTGGGAATGTACTAAGCAATGTAGTAAGTTTCAGAGGGCTTAGTCAGCTCACTTCATAAGGAAAATGTTGGAAACTTCAACTAGGGTTCGGAAGATCGTGCGGGATGTAAATCAGTTATGTAATGGATTTGTTCCATCAATATTCAAATTCAAAATTGAATTTGGAATTGCTTCTGCGAACGTTTAAAATATGCCGAGTCATCATATTGAGTTATGATTGTGTTGAAATAAATTATAGAATCTGAATAAATTAAATTTTACATAGTTTTGTTCTCTGTTGTTGAAAGAGGTTCATTATACAACTTGAGCTGGGCGCGTAGCATTTAGTTTGGCTTGTCTTAGATAATTCAATAGTTATGCTATTTGATTATCACATACATTCCCGTGCTTGACTTGCATTAATAAACATACTTCGTCGTCACACGGCTGTCGACCAGCTAATTTTCATACTAAACGAGCGGGTGCATTATTAAAATTTTCCCTCACGTGACAACCCTCGTTTGACCCAGCTCAGCATTAAATCTTGCTATTTTCTATACCAGTTATGCTTTTAATGTTTCCACTTTTTAAATAGTACAACTTTAATGTTGCATAAATGTCTTTTACGTACTTTACTTAACTGTTGACCCATTTAATGTTTAAATTATTTCTACATTTTTTATGTTCGTCGTAGACTAACTCTAAATGTATTTTAATTAAACTCTTGAAGATGATACAAAAAGTTTTTAAATATTTTCAGTTTAATTTTATCTGTATAATTTTGTTATAGACATTTTATTTACTATTTAGCTTATTTTTATAATTTACTAGTACTGTAGAGACCACTTGCAAATAATTTAGTTAATTTAATTGCTAATTACTGTCAGTTAATAAAAATATTATAATTAGCAGGAAATTAAAAATACATTATGATAATATTTTATTAAAATATTTATCAAAACACAAGTGAAAAAATTAATGTTATCTAATCTATTTAAATAACAAAACGTAACGAAATGACCGAAAGAAAATGTAGTATAATTTATTCGGCAACAGTATTTCATGCATGTCCATTAAGCGCCAACTTAAAAGCTTCTGCGACCCGCTGCTGGCAACACTAATATTTCTTCCTTCGCTCTTGACACTGGCAAGTTTGAAACAGCCGCATTTATTCGTGACATGTTTGTGCCATCTATCTAAGAGGCAAGTTACGCTAGTGTACGCTGCGAGCAGGTGTCAAAACTGTGAGAGGTTAGGTTAATGTATGCAGATTGCATCTTTTACCGCGGAGCGGCCAGCGCACTAGCTGCGAGTAGCTAGCTCTAGTATGCAAGCTAGTGCATTTAACTATTAGCTTTACTTAATTTAATGCTTGAATACAATTTGAGCTCTTAGCTTTTTACACTGATGTGTTTCCTTATTAACAACCAGAGTGCACCTCGCTATACTAGGAAAATTATGTTTTACACGATAATTAACAAAGAATAAGATGTTTTATAATTATTTAATATAACATTTTTATACTACTATGTAACGAAATAACGGAGTATTTTCAATGCGAAGGTGTATCATAACAAAGTCGTACGAACGTACGTATATTAGCGATAAAGTGTATAAAATCGATAAAATATTTTATGATACCTGCTCGGTACGGGCACAATACGGATATCTTTCAATATTCATATTCGTATTTATTACGTTCGACTCCTTCAAGAGGCAATAAACGCATTCGCATCATACGAACGTAATTTATTATTGGCGTTATTTTGTATTACGTGGATATCTATAGACAGTATATATTAGAAAATATAAAATCTATAATATTTTAGTGACAATATAGCATTATTTGTCTTACTATAAGTTGAGAAGGACAAAGAACCGTGTACGGGATGGGATGTCTCTCTGGGAAAACATAATTCTACGGAGGATTAAAAAAGTATAGGCACTGCTATGAATATAAAATTTTTCGACCACGACTAAAACATGTTGAAAAAACAATAGTTGTTATTTTTCTTTACTATAATCATCTGAAACAGTTTCTGTATAGTAAGTAAATATAATTTAAATGTAAACTGCAGCAGAATGTTCTGCGATTCGTTAATATTGCACGTCGCTGTCGTGTCGACGAATAATATTGCAAATGGCTAAAGTCACCGCTCCCAGTAATATTTGAACAGACAAAATTCAATTTCAAATTTACAGCTTCAGTTTCCTTTGTAAATTACTATTTTATATGAATACAAAATCACAGAACTCTATTTTTTATGACTCTTATATGCCAACACTTTGTTACTGTAGAGAAAGGTTTCCCTTAATATTCGAAAATCCCACAGGATTATCACCTTACGATGGCTTACATCATTTTTTGTTTGACGTTTTAAAACGACACAACTTTTCGTCACAGTAATAATAAATTGTAATTTGCTTTGTCTAGCATTCGGTTTCGGTGTGTATTATTCAAATTTCATTAAATTCACAATATGTGTAAATGTAGTGTCTAAATTGTGTTATAGCTCAAATGAGTTAACACTTGGAGCGACGTAGCAGCGAAGGCGCGAAGCGTGTCTCGATCGAACGCCTTTTTTAAATATTCAACAAGTGCCAAGACACTTTGGAAATGTTCGAATGTTGAGACTGGGGGATGCATATTTAACACAGAAGAAAGGGAAATAAAAGAGAATTGGTAACACGATGTTGTAAAATAGAGTAAAATATTTATTACAAAAGCGAGCGTTAAATGTATGAAACTTTGATAAGTTTCTAAACTGTTCGAGTCTGGATAAAATACAGAAACAAACGTGGTAATAGGAATAATCCTTTTTCAAAAAACATAATAGACTACATTTATAACTAACATAAGATTTATTTATGTAAATCAATTGCTGGTACAATTTATAGCTTGACGTCTATTTTATCTTGACTGCCGTTTAAATTATAAATAAGGAGTGTCACAGGACAGGCTCCCAATCTATTTCAAGACAGATCCGTCTCCCGTTACCTGTCAAGGAGCAGGACGGGCGCGGGGGACGCGGGGCCGCCGTCTCCTTTCAGCAATATGTCTCACAAATAACAACGTACGACTAAAATTCGTATGAAATAACAAACGCAATTACTAGGTTAACAAATAAATTAGTCTAGTTTTGTATTGCATAAATTATTGTAAGGTAAATCAAACTTGATCTAAGCGATGTCTGAAGTTTCTGAGTTTTAGTTATGATGTGAAGAGAATCATAAATATGTATGTTTTACAGTTAGTGATTAATTCCGAAAACATGTGTATGCATAGTTTTGTTTTAATTAACCCCGCGGCCGCCATCCCAGTCGGCGACCGCAACACGTGGCCGTCAGCGTTAATCTGCTTTGTGCAGAATTCAAATGGAGTTAATCGTATCTACGACCGCCCACTGTTACTAGTTATAACTATACTATAATAATAACTAATATTTTGAGATATTGTTATCGTCAAGTCGGTCCTGTAGAAGTCTAGCTCAGTATTAAAACTACTTATTAAGAATGAACTTCAAGCGATTTAAACAAGGATCTTTTACAATATAAATGTAAATGAGAAAACGCTGCGAACATATTAATTTTCGGGAAGCATTTTGTAGGTTGTTAGTTGTCTCATTTGCACAAAGGTTGCGTGGTTTCGGGCTCGGTCGGCACGAAAGCGCTGCAATTTGTCTCGAGATAAAACCGGCCGCAGACAGATGCCTTCTGCAGCGCTGTAAGCTCAGCGCTTGTCGTTGCTTCACTTGCTTAATCTGTTAGGGAACATGTGCGATGTAAACCAGATCAACATTTATTCTGGACATTTCATCGTTGACTTACTTCGATAGTCATAGAACTAGTGTCAATTGTGACGTACGACGTATGAGGTGCAACAATGGTGCCTTCTAAAGTTTGCTTTAACGTGTAATTGGTTTAGTTTACAGACAAGTTGTGACGTCGTCGTAAATAAGTATGTTACATGGCATTACGCAAGAGTAAAAAAAACCTTGCTAATCTAGTTTTCAGTAACAAAGTCTTCTAATATTCTATTTGCGTAATTTTTGATATTGGTTATTGGGACATTAATTCGATTTCAAAATCTTCTTGACACGAGTTCTACATTGAAATAATATTAAGAGTATTTTCCAACTTCAAAGACGCTCGTTAAATGTCGAATGAAGCTGATAAATATTTCGATGTGAAGACGTGTGCGTCTCGCGAGCGCCACCTGGTGACTGTCAACACGATCTGCCAATTTGAATTCACGCCCGTCTAATTGGTCGACAGCTCGTTCCAAATATAAATATTTAAGATTCGAATTTTAATACATTGATGTGGATTAATTGTATGTAGGATTTAGCTATATTTTTTGTGTACCTACGCCTCCGTGTCACGAGCTTAAGATAGCGTTGTTTTATAAGAAAATGGATCATTATTTACTCGTTTCTTTGTGTTTACAATTTTAATTTGTCAGTTATGAAAGTGTTTCAATTATCGTCAATAAAGCTTCTGTAAATACAATATTATGGGACGACTTATTCCGTACCGTTTTCTGATCTCTTTTCTTAGTATTAAGGGAATATTTCAAATTATGTAGCATACGGTAGCGTGATATTTCAAGTAGACAGGGGTCCGAATAGGTTACCTTTCCGATCCGTAGAGAACGACGGTCGTAAAAGCGAGTCTGTTGCTCCCGCCTCATGAATATGTAAGTCCGTTGGCGGGCCCACTTTAATAGTTAAATAGTTGAGACAACGGGGAAGTGGAGGGATCTCTAACTTGATTTCAATTTCTACGGAATGACTAAATCGTAAGGCGATTAGACATTATATCTTTGTTAGGGCCTT
>QDHC01006260.1:70961-95047 GCA_013186455.1 Papilio dardanus tibullus
ACATTAGCGAACGTCAAAAATGTATGAAACTGACATTAACCTTCTATATCTCGCACGTGACAATCACATGGTTTTATAGAATGTTAATGTCAGTTTCATACATTTTTGTCGATTTCATCAGCGATATCGCCGATCGAAAAGTACTTTCGGTATACCGCAGGACTATGTTTTACATTGGAATGGAAAATGGATCGTTTCTTAAGTTTTAATTTTTTACACTGATTTGGATCACTCTGTATAATATTTAGTGATTTACAGTTGGTAGAATCTGCTTTACATCAAATGAATTCCGAGTCCTGTAAAATAAAGTTATTGGGACATTAAAACTAAAGATACAGTGTAACGTCACGACGGTGGCTCAGGGGTTTAGCTCTTAACTAGTAAACTGCAGGTCCCGAGTTCGAATCCCGCCATGTACCAATGTGTTTTTCGATTTTCATATGTACATATTTACCGACGCTCTTAAGTGAAGGAAAACATCGTGATGCAACCTACACATACCCGAGAAGAAATTCAAAGATATGTATATTTACGCAAAATACGCGCTAGTCGTGGTGTTGCGGAAAATGGAGTCCATCGTGGGTCGAAACCTTTAACCTTTTTAGCCTTTTTAACGTCGCGGTTTGTACTTGCTCGAAATAAAGCGTAAAGTCTTTTCCTGTGGTAGTAGATGTGTAATCCGGCAAATGATTTAAATTTCTAAGAAACTAGTTGTCGCCTTTTTATGCTTAAGTCTCAATTATACTATCTTTTTCCAACCGCTTGTCGTTGAATTAAAGTGTAAGATAAATAAAAAATGTGTGTGTGTGTGTTGCGGAAACATTTTTTTCGTTCGTTTGATTTATATAGCTATTTATTTGATTTAAATTAAAATTTAAACAGAATGACTTCATTTCGCGTCACAAATAAATATATTTTGTAATACGTATTTCGTACATTGTGCGTAAAGTACACATTTCTCGTACAAAAAAACTGTAATGTAAACGTAAAAAGAAATGCTTGACAAAAGAGGTTTTTGTTGTTTGTGAGCTAGCCTTTCCATGTTCTGAATTGTCTGTACAACTTAATCTCGATCCTGAAAATAATACAAAAAGAAGCTTTTACATTTTTACATAAAAGCCCTTTTTTTCTCTCATACGTTTTCAACACTTTGCTTTATGATACATTTATAAATAATACGCAAATATCTTGGCAGGTCGTGAAGCGTTTTATCTATTATAGATTCTTTAAATACGATAATCAATTATCCAAATATATCAAATATGTTTACATATAAATTCCTTTGATCGACACTTTAATAAAAATATTAGACAGCAAAAGTGCTTTTAAGTTCTAGACAAATTAATAGATTAATAAAGTGTCAAAACTAACACAGAAATATGAATGAATATTCTAGAAAAAACTATTTCACAAATTGATTGTAACATATTTGAGCGTAAGCCAGGCTTCTCTTTTCATTATTAACTTTAAATAAATGTTGTAGAGTTATTAATTATAGACTAATTTAAAATAATTTCAATGCCGTCAAAACATTTTTAACAATGAAAACAGCAAACCGAGTATATTATAATTAGCAATAAGTAATTGCTTATTTTCCCGTGCTTCGTGTAATTGTTGGCTTACAGCGAGTTTACTGCTTTTGTTTAATGCACGGATCTTTTGTAAATGTCGGTTAAAAAGCGGAAATGAGCTCCGTACTTCGCCCGCTTGGAACAGCGACCGGAGTCAGCGGACTTGTGAGGGAGTTTAAAGGCCTCAGGTCGAAGTCAAGAATGCCCGTAAACACCTCGCCCGAGGCGCGCTCGTCTCCCTTCTCTCTCACCCCTCGTAGCCCCTACCGACACGACTAGTTAGCGACATTTCACTAGTGCGTTAATGACTTCCCCACGGAAAGACGCGGAAAATAGACGTGGAAACTTCTATACTATTTTTTTTTTGTATTTTAATTGGACATCTATTTGAAAACCTCTCCGGCTTTTGTATTTAAAATCCTTTGAGCGATACTCTGTCGCCTGTGAACCGCTGCGTGTTTGAAATTGGAATTGTTGCTTTGAACTGGTAATATTACAAATTCCCTTGTTGAATTCAATGTACGAGCTTGTAATGGTTTACATCGAGATACTATGTTTTCTGAAGCAATGGTACCGTTTGCAAGACTATTTCAAATTGCAAATATTACGCAGCCATGAAATAGATCTTGTAAATTTAAGAAATTAATTGTAACCGAAACAATTTCCGTTGTATCGCCTTATCCAACTGTGTTCAAAGAATAAAGTTTTGTAGAATTGTTATTACATATGTTCAACTAATCTCGTAGCGATATGCATTTCATAATGTCTACGACGTAGCACCCTTACACATAGTGTTTCGCTCAGCACAACGCTACGGTTAAGAGCCGTGATATTTGTACAAATATGTGTTAGCCGCTGAAGTTGGCAGCAATTAACACGCCGGCGCGTGTTTGTGTCTCCCCAATGAACCTCGTTTATACAGTTGCGGCGTGCGTTATCATTTCCCTCGCACTTGTTTTTAACGGAGTTTACTTTACCTAATATAATGTTGTGGCTTCGTGCATGCACTTTGTATAATTCGATATACCAGGAGCTTATTTTGAAAATAACCTCCTGATACGTATTGAAGTAATAAGTATTTATTTTATTCCTGAGTAATTCAGAAAAAATCAACAGTTGTACAACTCTTTAAGTCAAGTAGTCCAGTAGATTGTTGCTAAAATCTAGTTTCTCTTTATTCCAAAACTTATACTTATCAAAACCTTTATAGAGTCAAATTAATCTGCTGAGAAGTAGTGTTCAGATAACTACAAAGTTATTCCTCGTAATATCTCGTATTATCTTTATGTATGCATTTAATTAATCTCGTGGTGTGTTAGGGTGAGGTTCCATTGGCACGAGGCTGTGCCTATCTCGTGTGAATGATGCCGAGTGCTCGTGCCGTGTTGTTAAAAGTGAAGCGGCGTCGAGGCTCGCGCGCTAATTGTGCTCCAAGCGAAGTGGGCACCGCCTCACCTCGCTCCGCACCTAGTGCTCTACACTCCTTGTTTCGGCCTACTCATTGTTCGCGAGGTAAAAACTTGTAACTGTTGACATTGAGCCTAACGTTAACCCTTTGACAACGAACGTAATACTCTTTTCATGTTTAGACTTATTTCTATTTTTGTATTTTTATATTTTCTACTTTATTTCTCGTTACATTTAAAATGTCAAATGAGCTGAAAATATTTAGTGACTATAAGCATTAATAAATTAATAATAAATTACGTTTGAAATGTTCAAACGAAGAAATTCTGAAAATGTTCTGTTTGTTTGCAGATAAATAGCGAAGTTTTCAATATTTATTTACCGCTTTAACATTTCAAACAATTGTTTTATTTAAAAAAATTAAATAAATATATAGCTATCTATTTTTGAAACTTATATTCTTTTAAATAATTGAAATCGTACAATATGAGAGAAAAAATCTATCGATATCATATCGATAATTGCGCGGCCGTGCGGTGAAGTTATATTACTTGTGCCAAGTTTTAGAAAATTCGTCTAACATGAATTCCGAAACCCACTTTAGTTAAGAAAAAAAATATTCTCATAGCGTCAACAGAATAAAGAGACATTCCAAAGGAATGATTGATTTTGTTTTAACTTTTCTATAATAAAAACCATTCAATAACGTATGTATTAAAGGGTGTACAAGTATTGGAGGTTTAATCGCAGCTGCGCAAAATGCGAACGACAAAACCAACCTCGGACCCCGAACCACAACAACCGTGCCGAAGTTTAATTCAATCGCTGCACGCCCGATGTGTGGGGTTTAGGTTGGGGATAGGTTGGGGGGTGTGGGCCATGCACGTGGCGGGTGTTCCGCGGTGTTAATTACTACTCGCGGCAACCCACACATCTCTAACTTTAGCGTTCTCTCTGCATACTATATTTTAATGTTTTGTATTTGTTAAACAAATACTTATGTTACTGTATTATAAATTATGAAATACAACATTTAGTAAAGTTTTGAATATACGTATTCTATCAATATTACAAAGCTGACTTACAAGTTTTGGAACTAGTTTAAACGGTCTAATAAATAGTTTTCGTATTGGAATACATCCGAAGACTTGGTCCGAAACAAGCGGAGAAAATTAAGCAGTAATTCAATATTAAACGTGTTCGCGATTTCAATTTAAATGCCTTCATCGCTTGCGTTCCTATCTCGGATACCTCGAACATTCCCGGCCCTTGTTAGAGACGGGATACAGCGGGAACTCAGTGCCTTTATATCTCATGTAAATCTTAAAGATTTCCAGATAAAATTCGATATTCAGGTTGAGAAACTTGTTGGCATGTTATTGATTTTGCTTGTGTACATTTCACAGAGAATTTTCTTGACATTTTACCTTTGCATCTCAAAGCATAAGCAAAATGTTTTATATCTGGACAAGGAGATTTAACTATTGAACTTTGAAACCCGTATGCTAATCTTATATAATTTAATTAAGTTTAATGGCTTTGTCCCCAATTACCAATCGTTTACAAAATACATATTATGATCTCTCAATGTCTCTCTTAAAAAAATGAAATAGCAGCATATGTTTATGTAAAGGTTTTGGCAGTACAAACGCTCAGTCACTACATATTGGGTTGTTCGGTAAAGTAGTAACATTTGCGGTCAAAGAGGAATCGATATCGCGTGGCCGCTTCCGTGAGACCATCGACATAAATTCGAATTAACGTCAGCTCTGGCCGACTTTACGACGCTCCACGGCTACTTATTGCCTACTTGTTTGTAAAATCTAAATAATTATTTGTTACGCTTTTACTACACGGGGGCTACTCAAAGTACTCAATGCGATCATCAAAAATGTATGGAACTGACAATGACGTTCGATATCATTGGCAGTTTCACATCAAAAAATATTTCGAATATTTGCAAAAACTTTTAGAATTAAGTCGCTTGCCATAGATACTATATTAAAGTAATCTAACCGAATGTTTATTTTCTATAGTCTTGATTTCTAAAGCTGTAAGACGTACTGCTTGAACTTATTTTCCTCGTGAGCACTATATCTTTAGCAGTAGACATCTGCTCTCTTAGTTGTTAACTTTGTTCGACTCTACTGAATCCCATCGAATATGTGATATTAGTTTTTAAGATTATGTTGCCTCAACATAATTGTGTTAATTCCGAAGAAGATTTTAAATAGCGCAGTTTGACTACCATAACAGGCAAAATAAGCGCCGGTCGGGGAGTTGCGGAAAAACGAGCCAATACAAAACTATGACTACCATAGGTTTTCCGTTTGATATTTTTTTACATTATAATTTACGTCAGTGAACAAGAAATAAGGTTGTGTGGCCGCAGTGGGTTATATTATTAAACTTATTTTTACACAACAATACTTACAAAAGTTAATAAAAAGTAAAGGGCAGAAACTTTTAAAAAAGCGTACTAATATTAAATCATTTTTTAAAGAGCGGATAAAGTTGAAAAGTTAATTTGGTTCTCAGATGAACTCCTAAGCGAGGAGGACATCGTTAGAGGTGTCACAAACTTCCTCGAAAATTAATCAACGATTCGGGCGGCAACGAAATTTTCCTAATAAATGAGTCTTTTGCAGGGGACAGGTCGGATAGTTTTTTACTTGAGTTACTTGCGGAGTTTTTAACGATACATTTATATGATTTATATGGCTATAGTTGATATTTTAACTCAAAGAAAAACTGTATAAGATTATTCCAACCTATTATCCTTGTTGCAGTTTTGCAACATAAAATATTATTTGCACTAGGACTGTAAATAACTCACACTGGCTTCTTTGTAAAAAATCGCGTTTATTGGTAATCACTTTATCAACTAATTACACAGACGTGTGCTCACTGTGAAGGATGGGCGAAGAAGAGCGAATGATTCTATATAAATTACATAGGATTAAATGAATCCGTAACAATCCTTATAATTAAATTGTCTGAAAATAAATTAAATCTTTACTTTTTTATTTGGAATGAAATATAAATATATCAAGGAAAAATCCATTGTAATTTAAAGTAAGGTTTATTTTTCCGACAATAATTTGGTGTACTGAGCCACCCCAGTATTCATTTAGGATAACTTATATGACAAGACGTCGTTCGGTGCGAAATTAAGTGAATTTGTTGAGTGTAAACAGGGATTATCCTTAACTTGACTATGATTAGCATATCGCGGCGGTCGGCGCTCGCCCGACCTGAGGGGCATCTGCAATTTAAATCAGGGACTTGGCCGGGCTCCTTAGCCACGCACTCGGAATTCTATATTCTATTGGATGGTTTCGGGTTCGATTTTCCGCTTGTTTGCCTTGATTATGTTGTCTTCAATTTACTTTATTCAATTACATCGATTTATCAAAACTTTTACGGAAATACGAAAGTTATTTTGTTGCCCAAAATGTGTTTACAATGTTAGTTTTGAATAAGGTCGTTTATCATTTTAAACTTTGTTAAGAAATTGGAGAACAAAGTCAAAAGTACTTACGTTAATGTTTGTTTGCAGTTTATATTTATATTGTTATGAAAGATTTGTTTATAATGAGACTCTGCTACTGTTGAAAACAAAATCTTGAAGCGAAATAATATTAAGAAATCTTTTACCCATAATAGGTAAGTAAACAGCATTAAGTAATCCTTTTTAACATCATAGTCAGTTCAAACCTAAACTCTAACCCCCTTATACAAAAAAATGTATAAAGTACTGCGATAAACGAGGACCAATAAGTCGTCGATTATACGATACTGGAGGACACTCGGAACTAAATAAGATAGACCAGGAGTCTCATTGGACCAAATTATGTATCATAAGAAGTACCAGGAACAAGGATGTTCTGTATTTTGGAATAAATTTGATTGAATGTACCAGTACCAAACGTAGAAAGTACAACAGTAATAACGCTGATTCTCGTTTCGGAATAAAGAAGTAAATAACGCATATCTATACTGTTTGCATTTCATCAATTAAATTAAGTTGCAACTCGTCGGACATATCTCAATCTATACTAATATTATAAAGAGAGAAACTGTGTATTTTTGTACGTATTAAAATAACTCAAGAACTACTGGGCTGATTTCAAAAATTCTTTTACCGTTAGAAAGCCACATTATCCCCGAGTAACATAGGTTATATTATTTATTTCCGCGCGGACGTAGTCGCGAGCAACAGCTAGTCTTTAGATATTCTAAACTTTTTATTGTTTCTAAAGTGTGAAACAAAAGATATTGAATACTTTAAATATATGCAATGTATGTATATATGGGCGGTGGGTGCTTTTACCGCCATCTGGTGTATTAAATTAGAAATGAACAGAGCCATCTATCATATTTTGATGATTAATTTATTAAATTGTTTATTGGATTATTAGCTATTAATATTATTCATGCCACGTAATTAATGTTTAAATAATATTTAGATATTATTATATTCTTAAGTTACTGGCAAGAAATATTATTGTAAAGAGATGGCAACACTGCATCTCTGTCATTACTTTATAAAAGTTCGGCATTACAAGATTGGCGGGAACGCTTCCCAATTTACTATAAAAGTTTTACATGTTCAAGAAGTTGTTATATTTAATATTGTATTAAAGAATTATAGGCGTTGAAGCTTTTCTAACATCGTTTTATTCGGCTTCGCGCCGATATATACGATGTACGCAAGCATTTGATATTTGAACAAAACGTTTTGCTCTGTTTCAAACTGGGTTTGGTGATAAATTTTAGCATGATATATGCGTTAGCAGGGATTCAAACCATCAATCAGATAGTGTGAAGTGCTCCGCTAGATTTTCATATCTCCGCTTCGATGTATGAGAATGGCGGTTATTTGTTCACGCTGCGAATTTAGAGTGCAGTGATTTTACTGATGGTATTGGAACGTGCTTTTTTAATTTAGGTAAAAAGTGTTTCTGTTAAATATAATCTATGGTCTGTGGGGCTACCCAGAGTATATTCGCTAAGAAGCTATTCTAAAGCGTATGGAACTGACAGTGACGTTCGATATCTCACACGTGACAAGCACATATCTTATCGAATGTCATTGTCAGTTTCATACATTTTTGTGGTTTCCTTCAGCGATATCGCCAATCGAAAAGTATTTTGGGTAACCCCCCTTATATATTTAGTAGTCTCTTTGTAAAGCTATAATGACTTTCGTAAATTATGTTTTCAAATAATTATACTTTTCTTTGCTATTATTTAAGTATTTATATTTAGTACTGTGAGTTTTTAATGAAACAATATTTTAGAATACAAATTGTGAGAACAAAGCTCAGGAAATAATCAACTTTTTAACGTTTAAATCCAGTTTTAAATTGTTAAATGTTTCATTTTAAAACTGTAAAATAGTTTAATGTTTAAAATATTTTACTTATTCTAATAAATTTCTCTCTCAGTCGACGTCGACTTAAAAATTGCCCCAGTGCACAATACTGTGGAGATACGAGGCAGTGAAAAATTGGCCGGGATGAAGACGTTGAACGAAGGAATTCTTTACTGTTTCTTGACTAAAGAAAATGAATTAAATCCTTTAGATACTTGTATTTGTAAAATGTGAAGTGATTTCTTTGTTTTATTATGCAACGCGCGGTTTGTTTTATCACAATAAATAAATAATGTTGTTTTTTAAGACCATTTAAAATAACTGTTTATTTCTGTTTGGTACATTTAAAAATGTTTACGTTTGTCTATTTTTTGTAGGTTCGTAATCTTGAGAAACTTTCATATTTGCAACAAAAGGGACATAAAACAGAAATTACTACTACGGGAAGACATTTCCTATAGAAATGATTTTCGCAATAAAATTGTTTTTTTTTTAATAAAATATATTTTTTTCAGTTTAGATGATGACTTAGAAGCACTTAGACGGTAGGCACAGACGGTCCCTCATAAGCCTCCTCATTACGCGGCGCCGACTATTCCTAGTTGATCTCTTTGAAGTACATCCTTACACTTAACTACGTTTAATCGTCCCCACTATACTGCCTTATCGGAAGGATTAAGTTGGAACACTGTGCTATTCGCACCATGAAAGGTCTTATATTAAACCATTCATAAGAAGTATCATGTAGGCCCACCAGCATCTATGGTGAGGGGTAAAACTACAAATCCTTCGACTATTTCTTAAGTCATTAGTACGAGTATATTTTACTACGTGAAAATCGTAGTAGCAACGAACGTGTTAACTTTGAACGTAGGTATGTCTCGCAGAATTGCATATCTAATAGTATAAACTTCGGTGCAAAGATAACTCAATCCATCGTCGACGCGTTCAAAGGGAGGTCTCCTAAAATAGCATTTGAATAGAGGAAGTATCGGTTCCATAAGCAAGTCCAACACTCGGTCCGTAACACTTGCTAAATTCAATTGCGGCGACGAATCTAAACTGTGCCGGAAGTTGGGGCCCAATCGTGTTCTCACCTGCAGCTGAATTTGAATTTCAAATAAGATGAGACAAACCCGGTCCGTAACCTCCGATGTTTATCGCGAACTCACGACGCCGTCTAGCGCCCGCAACATCACAATTTAGTTTAAAGGATCGTTTTGAGATGAAAAAAAATGGCACTCAAATTGTCTAATTACAACTTCATTATACACATTATTTCATAGCAAAGTATACTCCATAAGTCATGGAGTATAACATATTTTTCTACCTCAATACCCTCACATCTCAAGTGATGTTCAGTACGCATCAACACGCTAATTAATTGAATATAAAACAGGCAAATCGAGCGACGCATTACCGACATTAATTCCTATCGGTCATTAACCAGAGCACCTCGTTCGTACCCCGCTCAGCCAGATCATCTCTCGCCATTGTTATTGCAATGAAAGGGACCTATTAATTATCCATTGAACATAATTTGGGCAGGTCAGTGAACCGTGATGGCTCGCAACAGATCGATTTTAATTGATATACTGTCCGGACTGAATTATTGATATCATTTCTGATCTTATTTGATTCGACTTGATTAGATTGTCAATCTTAAATTGTTACGGTGAAGCTGGTTCCAATGCGGCTCTAAATTCTATAGAATAGATGTTTACTGATCACCTCAATCTATTTGAAAGATAAAGGATTTAAGACTATACAAGATTTGTCTTTCACTAATTATGAGGTTTAAAGTAAATTTATTTTATCTAAGATAAACATTTTAGAGTTAAATCTTTAATACCTACTTGTAATACTGAATTCACCTCAACTCTGGTCTGGTCTGGAGCAGACATATTATGTCTAGCAATCGTTTTGACCTACGGATACTGGTCTTCTTTACATTTGTGTTCTGTATTTAGATTGATAATGGTATAGTTCTTGTTGTAATTATTTATCTGGATTGAGTTTAAAGGAATGGAAAGTTTAATACATTTTATCCGAATCGCATTTCATTTCCGTCCAGGCTGGGCGACGCCGCTTCGTCTTCTGCCTCCCCCCCCTCACCCCGCTGTTTCGCTGTGATAAAGATTCAAAGCATCTTTATCGCTTTAAACTTTTTCTTCCTTGTTTAAGAGACTTGAAGGAACCCCTTCTTAATGGAAGTTAAACTGGTCGCTTGCAATTAAGATAACTACAAGTACTGTCGCGGAGTTTAATTAAAGTTAGAAATTGTATCTGAACCTCTAACGGAGGACAGACAATTAACAAAAATGCCTCTTGACCTTACATCGGATATACTTACTATTGCTTCCTAATCCTTCTAGAGTCAATTCCCAGCCGTATCTTGTGATTCATTTCATAGAAATAGACGAATATATATGTACAGTCCTAATTGTAATTTGTTTGGGAACATGATATGTGCATATACGTTGTGTAATAATGGCACATATTAACAGATCGTTAATATTGTAATTTGATAAGTCCATGCAAGCAGGGCGGCTGCTTCCCTGATTCAAGATGTGTCTGAAGCAGACTGCCTTTCCTAGTCTACTAAAACTCCATCATTTCTGTTTACTTTATGTTTCCCTTTTAAATCGACAAATAGAAAGTTTCAAAAACGTCTTGTTTTGTTATATTGAATATTAAAGTGAATCTTATTGTAAAAGCAAGCTCGGCGCCAGGCGGTGTCGTAAAGTTGAGAATTTTCATATTTATTTGACGCACTAAACGTCCCCCGGCTTGTTTTCCCTGATATTTATAGCGGTAACTTTCCCCAACTGAACTGTCGGCGACGAAATATCCTTTTAATGGCCGTCGGAGTGTCGGGTCGTCTGCAATTTAGATTAGTCCTTTAATTAAATTAACATTATGATCCCTATCTCAGCGGAGCAGGTGGTCGGCAATATTGCGCCGCGAAACTCGCTTTTTTCTCACTTTTCTGCTCCGAGATTTTCTTGCTTTGACTTTGGTAATTACCGTACGGGATGGCTAATCGACTTGCTAATATAAATAATTATTTCATAATTTTCAATGTAGTCTAAACTTCCCTTTATCCGTCTACATCATTAGTGCACTATTTGACAATTACATATTTTGGGAAACAATGGTAGCAGTTGAGTCTATATTAAAAAAAAATTATATATTCAAAATAAAAGTTACAAATACACAATATTTTCATAAAGATACAAATTACAATATTGAAGTTGAACGAAACAAATAAAAATTAATTTAAACTTTGATTTTAATTAAAAATGTTAAAAACAAAATTAAACTGTACATGTTCGTAACTTAATTTTTAACTCTATAAAAAACTTCTGTAAGGCAATTATTAAAAGAAATATATTTTACCTTTTTCAGGTTGAGAGCGCGCACCGATTTTATGCTAACGATGTTCAAACAACGATTTTAATTAACCGAGGGATTCGGCTACTCTTCAAATTGAGAGTTGCTTCTTCTTTTTCCAGTCTGTTTGCTTTAGTTTTATATCTATTTTTCGAGGGCTGCCAGTATTGCGGCGCAGGTCAACCGAAAAATTAGAAATATCTCTATCCGAGTCGATCGCTCCCGCCGCCGACGCCGCGCGCCGCCGCGCGCCGCCGCAAGACCGCGCGGATTCCCTTTGATTGTTTGCTAAATAAATACGACTGCCATCTTGCCAGTTTTCTATTAACTTGTCACTCGGGATTTCACTGTCGAACTTGTACGTACGTTTTGATACATCTTATTTATACAAGACAATAAATTACAACAAATATTGATACAAACAATATTGATACCTATTAATTCATACGAGTACATGTTTGTTTTCTTCTGAAGATATACCTACTACATACTAAGTATAAACACATAAAAGTATCCAATCTTACTGATGTCTTTGTTCGAGTTTGTCTCCTTTAATTCGTGCAGCTGCAACTCATTTTAAAACCATAATTGTTTCTATCTTCCCTTTCCACATATTCCTTCAATATAAACGACCGCTTCTAATAAAACCAAATATTATTTTTCACCGTAAACTTGGAACACGATATGTCTTTCGGCGCCCGACCCACCGGTTATTTGAAAGCTTGCTTTCAAGTTGAGAATTATTGCTTTTGACATTGATGTCGGAAGAAAAATTGCCTTTCCAAACTTTGAACACTCCAGGCGAAAGTTCCTACAATATTGTGTTATCGGTCGCAACCGGCTTTGTTGTTGAATACAATTTGAAACTCTGCATATATTCCTTCCCAGATTTTTAAAGTTAAACAAATGTTCTTCAAATTCAATAGACTCATGAAAGAAAACGTTCATGAATTTTATTTGAATTTCAACATTTATACCAATTTTCAATACAACGTAATTATGTTGTATCCGAGTCATTTATTGATCACCAAGGGTGACTTACCACATAGTGCAGATTTCTTATACTAAATCTTCACTAAGGAAGGACTACTAAGTGACTGTAAGTACGACAGTAAGATCTGATCACCTATATCAACGTAGATAAAAGCGGAGTAGCATTAAAATATGATAGCGCTATAAAGTATTATTTGAGATAATGAAGCGTAAAAAAGCGTTGCTTTGTAGCGGTCCGAGTGAAAGTTCCCGCCGATTTCCCATTCAAGAGAAAGGCATTTCAATCAAGAAGAAAAATCGAAATAAAACAAAAGCTCCATTGAAGCGGGGAACCACAATAAGGCGGCTATATTTTGTTTCAGCAATAGCACACCCGTTGTCGGCTCTTTTAAATATTTTATAAACATTTTCCCGGTCATTTAATAATTCTATAGAAACAATACGCAATTATTAGATGTTGTGTTTATATTTTCTACTGAGTTAAGAGGGTTATTTTTTTAGATGCTTAAACTTAACAATACTTTTCTTAAAGTACGCGATATTCGTTATTGTGTTTGAAGATATATTCTCGATTTAATTTCTCATGTACGAACAAAGTGCGGTTTCAATATAAGTTACACATATAAATGTTTTTTTGTTATTATTTTTATATGAGCAAAGAGAAGTGACATTTAATTTCAACTCCCCTTTGTGGAGTCGTGTTTCAAACGTGGCGACTTTTTCATTATTGTACTTTTTGTGCATGTGGAATAACAACGTCGCTGCCAATAGACATGCGGCTCGTTCAATTTGATTAACTCTTTTATTTTGTTTCTCTGGAAATTGCTTTTCATACAAACGTCGTGTCTTTGTTTGCAAAAAAGTACTCACTAATTAACCTTAATTAATGAAGGATACAATGTTTAAAACTATAATTAGATATGAATAAATAACTAGAATTTCTCTTGAAGTTACATTTTGACTCCTTTGTATTATGTTACGATATTTTATCAGAAATAAATCTTAGTCCCTGTCATTCAATCCAGACAAGATTTTGTTGTCAACATAATTCTGTCTGGACATCGTTAATACTAGTAACTTCTAAGAATTATATTTAAAACCTGTCATCTGCTGTTTCTGATGTAAAAAATATTTAAGAAAATAATCCATCACGCCTTCCCAATCAACAAAGAAGAAATATGACGTGAATCTGGTTATTTATAGAAATTATGATTATTGGGAATGTACCTAGCGTTGATTTCCAGCAAGGGATAAATATGTATCTTCTAAAAATTCAAGATTCGATATACTTATGGTTACGAGCTGACTAACCTAAATTAATGTCGTTATGTTTGTTTTTTAAAAGGGTATTCGTGTACTATGTAGTACGTATATATGTATGCACATGTGTGTGATAAATTCGCTGTGCAGTGCCCCGGGTGTTTCCGCTCCACTCGGCTCGGATGCATGCTCGCCCGATCGATCGTGTGAATACACCTTTACCAGTTTATTTTTTATTTTACCTTTATATATAGCCTTTATAATAAATATCATCTGCATAATAAAGTATCCTTATCCTTACATAGTATAAAACAATAACGCTTTTTTATGTTTGTCCCTATATATGCTTGAATATTGAATGTGTACTTATAAATTTGTAGACTTGATTCAAGACATGGTTAACGCATCTTTTGTTCCTCTGGTATCGCAGATGTCCATGGGCGTTGATGACCACCTTGGTGTTCCTGCTGCACGTTTGCCCCCTTTTCTTATTTAAAAAAAATATTGTTTAGTAGAGCTATGCCATAATTTATTTCTCTCTACATTTAAACTTGTTGACTTCTCCATTATTTGGTGTATTTGAGATCAACAATTTTAATAATTGTATCGAAACTCTGATCTGACAAAACGTAAACAACATCGTTCTCATTATAAATCCTCATTTCCACTGATTTTCGTCGCCCCAGATAATTAATAAAGCAAACAGACGAATAATAAATTCGAGTTCAACCAGAGCCCACTTAACGCTTTTTTTCCGTCGCATTAATGTCAGTCTGTTCGTAGATGATATCAACCTCTTTAGACAGATCAAGTATTCGCTCCGCTTTCGTGGCCGTGGAACTGTAAAATTGAGATAAATCTTTTCCAACGACCATTTTATGCCTACATTTTTGACAGATAGATATACATAGAAATTGAATAGGAAATAGGAGGTTTATTTCACTTGATATTTTCTGGTAAAATGTAACCTTAGGTATGAGTATAGTACAGGGGGCTTACCCAAAGTATATGCGCTACAAAGCGATTCGATAGCGAACATAAAAATATATGGAACTGACAATGTCTTTGTTATCTCACACGTGACTCTCTCACACATAACTTATCGAATGTCATTGTCAGTTTCATACATTTTTGTCGATTGAATCAGCGACATCGCCAATCGCAAGATACTTCGGATAACCCCCCTGAACACGCTCTGATTGTTATTTCATATTATTTTGTTTACGGAACTAAAATAAATGTCGGTTTCATTAGCAATCAATTTCTATTTTATTGTAATGCATTCATTCAAGAATTAATGTATTAATTTTGTACAATATTATAATAGACTGCACAAATGTTTAATCTGAACTCTTAAGAGATGTAAAGTATTCTTACACTAAGGCTTCATTAGACCGAGTTCGCGATTAAAACGGAGATTTTGCTGCGGCATAAGGCCGTTTTTGCGAGACATCGGTCAAATAAAGCCGTAGAGTAAGGGGGAGCAAAGCGCGATCGGGTGTGAAATGTTGGACGTGTAGGGGCAGTTTCAAAGTGATGGCACATTGCGCCGGGGTGAAATATAATCCATAGAGAGGTTGTGATCACGTGCCGATTGCATACATGTTCTATGTTTAACTGCGAGTTTACATTGCATAAACATGTCTATCAAAACATATAGTGTACTTATTCTCTATCATAAAATAGAGGCATAAAAATATCGGTTTTATTTAAGTGAAAATTAACGGTTACAGTGAAGGTAAACTTGCCGTGGCTTAATAACTCATTTTACAACATAAAGCGTTTGAACTGCCACGACCACACAGAAGACAGGCGTGAAATGGAAGCGATTCTGCGTTTCGTGTGATGAGTGTGGTGCCAAAGCCTAATTTTAGTTGACCTTCCCTTCCTACCCTTTTCTCATAAGTGATGGGGAGGGGAAGTGGATTTGGCGGTGAGGGAAGGCACAGGAATAGGTTTTATCATCGTGCTGTGCGTCTCCTCTTCCGTGAATTAAGGGGAGGCAACGCATCTGCAATTGCAGATGTCTATGGGCAGCGGTCGCTTTGCTTTTTTGCGAATCCAGGTGTCCGCTTGCTCGTTTGCCACTTTGTAATAAAAAAAAACTATTTTTGAAGTCACGTTCCATTTTCGCTTATAAAAACAAAACAATGTTTTATTAAGTCGATAGTTTAAAGTAAAACATTTGTTTTGTTACGAGCACAGCTTGTTTAGAGGAGAGTTTCACGTGACATGTCATAAAAAGTTTTCCAATTTTATGTTAAAAGCGTTCAACATGGCAACACTTGTGCCGAACACGTGTTACAAAAGCTCTAAAATCAAATATGTTATTGTACATTGTTATTAAATGTTTTTAAGTATACGTTTTCAATTTAGTAAGTTAATAATTATTTTCTATAACATAGCACCTGTTATAGGCCAAATGGAGATTTGCAGAAATGCAGTCAAAATCTATCTTTTTATATCAATATGTTTACAAGGTAACGATTAAGTTTAAGTCTGTTAGGACAGACCAACAACGTTATATTTTAAGGGAGTGTAGCTTGTATTGTGCTTTTTATATTCCAAGAAATATTTATGAAGTCTTTTCTTAGTGGCCTTAAGCGGATTTGTTAAAGTTTTTTTTTATAAAAACGCCAAATGAATAAACAAGATGAATGAACGTCTCTTAAATTCTTTCCGAGAAAACTAAATAATATTATACTTTCAACGGAAAAATATGTTTTTGTAAACATTTCTTAGAATTTTAGCTTCTTTGAATCTATCCTAAGGTCATAGATTTATTTTTCTTTTCTTTTTTATTTCACAATATTGTTGCCGAAATAACTATTTTATATAAATTCAGTTAATTAAACCAGGTCATTTCTTTGAAAATGTTTGAATAATTAAGTGCTCGGTCTGTCGTTGAGTGTACTTTCGCCTTTAAGTGAAATTTAAATAGAGAATCTATTCTTAGATTATTTTCTACTCTTTCCTTAAGGTCTAATTAATTAGTTTTCAAGGTTTTAATACCCGTACCTGTTTGTGATGTTAAAAGAATTAATTATATCTTACGTAACAGTAATAATAATTAGATTTATATTGTACATATATATTTTTATGTTAGCTTTAGCTATGTTAAGAAAATTAAAAAAAAGTGTTATTGAAAATAACTTTACAAAAATATCACGTATCATTGATACGGGGAATTCCCGTTCGTTCGACCGGAAAATAGCCGACATAAAGGTCCGACATTCTGGACGACCGGAGGACGGAAACGATAAAACATATATATAGGAGAGCCTACGCTACGCCACCCTTCACGTCACCCTCTAGGTGCTTTTACCTCGATTATATTTATAAAAGAAACAGAATTTATAAAAATGGCATGACTCTCGCTTATTGTCTCGCTTATGCGGGTTTGACTGTATATGAGGACTTTCAGGCTATTTATTAATTCGTAATTACTATTGTACATAACAATAAAGAGAATAATCATACACAATCAGCCTATTTAAATACATATTTTCACTTTTCTATCTTTATAATTTGTGCAACTATAAAATCCGACACACTTTCCCTGACAATCGTAAAAGTTATCGAGATTTTTAAAAGTGAAACTCAGACGCATAAATAAAGTGCACAACAAGATGGCTCTGGCGTCGCAAGCGGCCGGTGTTACCAGCAATTAATCTCCATTTTCCGCACGCGCCAAATCGCGCCGCCATTACCAACTCTGTTTTATTTCATTAAATGGACTCGACGAATTAATGCGTTGAAACGTTTACAAAAGCTGATAAAGAAACGGGGAAGTACCGGCATTGAAAGATTGTTCGCCTCTTTTGTGTCGGTTTTGATAAATGTCCAACTCAATTTTTAAAGGAAAGAAAGAATTCTAAACCTAGGGTTGCATTAGACAGATGCCAAGCAAAAAACGGCCTTGTGCTAAAGCAAAATCTCCGTTTTTATCACGAACTTTGTCTAATGAAGTCCTAGGGTAAAAAACAATTTTCTTCGTCTTTATTTAATAATCAACCGCTATTATATTAAAAACATATAAAAAATCTTACAGTAAATTTACTGTAAGTAAAAAACTTTCAGTAAAATACCGTTAAGCGTTTAAACGAAGCTCCAAGTATTAATATAGTTTTTACGGTGAAACCATGAGCCGTGAAACTTTCCCCGTATCGAAACTTGGTTTATTAAGTTAATAAAATGGGTATCGTTTAATTACAGGTGCGGACGTTGTTCGTGAGCGGCCTGCCTATGGACGCCAAGCCTCGAGAACTGTATCTACTATTCCGAGCATATGAGGTGACATATTTTGTTATTAATTTTAAGTGAATGCAGATTTTAATAAAAGACTAACATTACTTTAATCCCTTTGTGATTCTTAGTTTAAAATTCTCGATATTTTAAGTAAATGTTATCCCTCGATCTGTCATTCATGTTGCACGAAAAATTCAAATATCACAAGAAAAATATGATGGAGCGAGCGTATCGTTGGCGTCACGCGACTACCGAGATAACGGATTGGATTACTGCGTCGTAAATATCAAATGTCATGCCCCGATATGTAATATTCGGATTGAATCGATTCTGTCTGACGAAAGGGGGGATTACGTTCCTTGCCACGGTTGGCACCGATCACGACGGGTGAAGTTAAACGCGGGGTTAACTTTAGTGTATCGCGTGTTTGCGTCGTACGTGGCACGGGCTTGCACCATCTACAGGGTTGTACCCTCGATTGCACCATGACGTGACCGGTACTAGACAAAGAAAGCAATTTGATAACATGAAGTTTACTTTTATAATGGAAAATGTACATTCATAGCACGTCATATGTTAATTATGAAAATATAATGTGGAAAATTATTTTTTGAAGAAAAGACTGTTGAGTGAAAGCTCCCTTAATATCCTCACCTTGGGAATTATAAATCATTCTATAAGGTGAAAGTTGTTTTGTTTATTTTAACTAAGTGTAATTATTTTTAAACAGGGCTACGAGGGATCGCTTCTAAAGGTCACCAGTAAGAATGGAAAAACAGCTTCGGTGAGTATCAATTTAAAACAAAATACGAGTAACAAATTAATTTAGACAATTTTTAAAAAAACATCTCTGCCTTTAATAAGTAATCATAGGGATCTTCCGTTTATCAAATTAAAACAATTTAAACTATATCGTCAAAATATTTTTGTGAGCAATTTCATACCACAATTATAAATGAGAATATAGGTAGATGTACATAGAGATATTCATATCTACATATCTACATAAACTAATAGCAGTTCGTCCGCCCGTCATACTGCACGTCTATTTAATCCGGTGTCGGTTTTATTCCGTGTTTGAAGAGCACGCGTGCAAATGAATTGCAAGCGAGTTTGTGGAATATGGGTAGTTAAGTTGGCTCATTCAATGTACACTCACAGCCGTTTGCGGTGTTCCACCTTTAAAGCGGCAATGGTTTGAATATCTTGTACGCCTTAAAATAATAACAAATGTCGTATAGTAGCGTATTTTATACTTTACTATTTTTAGAGATGCAGTACAGGGTTAAAGTATCTTTCGATTGGCGATATCGCTGATGAAATCGACAGAAATGTATGAAACTGACAATTACATTCGATAAGGCATGTGCTTGTCACGTGTGAGATATGAAACGTTATTGCCAGTTCCATACAGTTTTGATATTCATTATTGAATCGCTTTGTAGCACATTTACTTTGGGTAACTACCTCTGTATACATTTTTAATAAGATAATTTATATTCAAAAAGGGGCAGTGTTTAAATATTATTTGCTAGGTGGGAGATATTTTTTCTGTAACTTGAACACCGCGAACAAAGGTGACTGTACCTGTGAAATGTGGGTAGTTGAGTTGGCTCATTCAATGTACCGCACGAGCTGTATAACGAACTGCACTCGGCTGGGAGAACTTTTGACGAGCTTATCCGTTCCATTTTTCTTTTCTAAATCCTATCAAGTAGTATCGGATCTGAATTCTCTTTCAATTTTTTTCCGATTAATTGAAATATTAATTGGATTTTTTTTGGCGGAACTATGATTTTTTTAATAATCTGACTTGAGTAAATTTGGTTTAAATTAATAAGCTCGTTGTCACAGTAATATAGTTTATACTTTTTGCAGCCGGTGGGTTTCGTCACTTTCCACACCAGAGCGGGCGCCGAGGCAGCTAAGCAAGATCTTCAGGTTGGTATAAATCACCAACCTATCACTTCAGAACTACACATATTATTACTATACCAATATAATTCTAACTAATAATAAATAATTATAAATTAATTCAAGTAACAATTACTTACACAAATAATAATATGTACCTATATGAATGTTAGAGCTGCTATTTCAAAAGTAATTAATTAAAAAATTCCAATTAAATTAATTAGAGCGCTATGGGTTACGGCATAGTCGGCATGCATTCGTTGTGTGCGTGCACACGAACGGAAAATATTTCTGACCGTATAGATTATTTATGTGTACTTTTTTATATATCATATTATTATATTTTACATTACTAAATAATGGACTTGAATATCATAATATTTATTCTATAAAATTGAGTAATTATTCAATTATGTGGTGTTTATGATCTTGTCCATTTAAAGTTAGATAGATTACTTATATTATATCTACAGATATATTTATGCAATTATCAATATTTACGTAACTAAAGCCTATTCATCAAAGATGTTTAATACTTAAGTTAAGCTTAGAACAAAAATAACAGAATCACGTAACTTTTTCTTGTTCTCGTACGAAGAAAGAACTATGCTATTTGTAAATACTAAAAGGACTACAGCGCACGGTGTTACTAAACCTCTTCTCATCACATGCCTCAACACAGCCAAGCAGCACAATAGTTAATATACTCATAGTAGACTTGAAATAACATTTCCTAAGTCGAGTAACCGCATCGTAAGTTATGCTAAAACCATGCACATACTGAGCGGTCGACGCCCGGCCCGGACCGCGAGCGTCTCCATGCAGCCGGAAACAGTTAGACGGTGTAAATATGCAACTGCATGTCACTGTTTGACAGGTTTGACGCCTCACCCTGAGCACTGTGTTTCGTCACAACAGCAGGCGCGGGCGTGACTTACTTTTAATTCATAAATGAAATTACATAAATCTAAAAATGACTACGAACCGTTTCGTAGTATTGGGGGAGATAGTACTTAACAAGCGTAGACAGTATCCGGAGCCTACCACGCAACTGTGGCGACCGACCGTTCCATCGAGATTATATCGGAGCGCCGCGCCGCTGCGGCTGTTCACAGCAGGGCGTCCGGTTCGACCCAGACATGCCGCAAACGATTCGGCTGGAGTTCGCTAAAAGCAACACGAAGGTCAGCAAGCCGAAGCCGGCAGTTGCCACAGCCGCGCCGGCCGCACACCCCGCATTGATGCACCCTCTCACCGGACGTAAGTACCCACGGTCACAGTCCCACACACGCACACGCCGCCCGCCTTCGCTCGACTACCCGCACGGTGACACTCACTTCCAGTCGCCTCGACCTCCTCCAACCTACACGACGACACCGACCTAATATCTACTACGTTATATTCCAACTGGAAGCGTCTTGATTGTACAGTCGCCTTCACACGCAGTATTCTACTTTAAAAGGAATAATTATTTAAAACGCATGTATGTACTTGAAACTGTAGGAAACTACAGTGTTCCCACGTTAATTTATGAAAAATTGCGTAGTTTCTACGCAGTTTCTTTAGTTGCAAGACACATTTTTTATAACATGAACACCGTGATTAAAGGCGACTATACAAACACGATGATCGGTAGCTCAATAGTTTTCTAATCCATGGTAAATTAATGATCGGTTACAATAATCATTGTTGATGTGTGTTAGTCGAGTGAAAGCACGACTTTGGGCCAGTATCTGTTATTGCTTACACGACCACGCAAGCCTAGCTCCGTGAAGCTACCTAAAATGTATCGGGTTCTACTATTGTAATCTTATTTTAATAAATGTTTTATGCTAATTGTTCACGTTGCAATTAAATAAACTGATCTGTCTTACCGAAGTTAATTTTGCTTATTACTATGAAAATATTTTTGAAGATATTGTAAATATTGCTTATATTATGTATGATATTCAATTAACCAGAAACCACAAAGATCTCTATTCGTTTCAACGTAACGTTTTTCACATCATATTTATTTCCGTATTACTAGATTTATATTCTCTTTTTAAATAGGCAATTAAAATAACATTTCGCTATCTCTCAACGTTAGTCTCTTCTGTATTAAATGTTTATCGTCGGTCAATTTATTTATGAGTCTAAAACTTTGTACTGATACTTTTGTCAACTTAGTATGGGCGTTGAGTAGTGAGGGTTATTTGGTGCGTGCAGACCTAGCGAGCCCGTTCTTCCCGGGCGGCGGCGAGCTGTGGCACCACCCGCTGGCGTACGGCGGCGAGCTGCCGGCGCTCTCGCACGGGCTCGTGCACCCCGCCATCCACCCACAGATGGCGCCAGTGCGCTCATACCTCTGACTAGCTGCCGCCGATAGGCCACACCACGTCAGTACCCACATACCTACATACTTCCATTATACATATGTCACAGTTTGTTTCTCCTCTAGCTCTAAACTTATAGAATGTACTCCTAACATGCTCAAGCTCACAGCAATGCACTGTTAATAGACCCCATTGACGCTGGGCGCGTGCGTCTTACCGGCGCCCGCGCTGGGCTCGCCGGGCGCAGCGGTGCCCGCTCCCCCCGCGCACCCGGGCCACCCTGGCCACCCGGGACATCCCGGCCACCCCGGTCACCCGGGTCATCCTGGCCACCCGGGTCACCCGGGCCACCCGGCGCACCCAGCCCCTCCCTGCTCTACGCTCTTCGTTGCGAACCTTGGACAATTCGTCTCCGAACATGAGCTAAAGGAAATATTCAGCAGGTACGTGTTTAGCAAAACTCTTCAAAAACTTTCTGAAATAAACTTGTGAGTCTATCAAATGCAACGACGATAATCTACTCTCGCTCAGTAAATTGAGCAGAGGCTATATAAAGCAGTTTTGTCGTACAATTTGACTTAGGATAATAAACATTGATTTACATGTTAAGATCACTACATTTAACATTTTTCTATATAATATTAAATCGATATGTGCTATGACCGATTCTGTCCTTCATTCTTCACAAAATTAACTAATGAATATGTACTATTATAATATATACTGTGTTCTAATATGCATGGTAACGAAATTATTATAAATTGATACACAAGGTTGCAAATCATTTTCATTTAATATTTCAATGAATGTGAATTTATCTTGTTTCCGCACACCTTTTGTATTAAAATATATTCAATTAATATTAATTATAAATGTGACTGTATTTTCCACAGTGCATGTCGCACCGAATATCACAATTTCGTCTAATGTTGGGTATAATTATAAGATCTGCTGTCACATGCAAACTGATCATATTTATATCAGTTTGTATGAGACCCTGCACCCGTACCACTATTTAGCATGGCAATACTTTCACTCACACATTACTACGTATCGCACAAATGTCAAAATCATTAAGTGCACCTACAGTTAAATAATAATCGATTTATTGTCAATCGTCATCATACTTGGAAATTTAAAATTTCTTAACAAGGTTCCCTAAATACTTTACTGTTTTTCGTCCTTCATTCAGCAGTAACTGAATAAAATTCAAACTCACTTTCACAATAAACTTTTGAATCATGAATTTAAAAAAAAACAATATGAAATAGAGAGATACGTTTGGATCATATTTCCGGTGTAACGGATACACAGTGACTTAAGCTTACAAAAGGTTTTGTAGTACACAATCCAAATTATAATTGACGCTTGACAACACAATAAACAGCAATATATGGAGGGTCTTTTTCCTGTCATGTGGCTTTACGCCCTTGTAGATTCAGAAGGTCTAATGAAGTTTACCATACCTCCCGTCACCACCACCGTCATGTAGGCATCGACATAATTTACGGATGGTGCACGGGTTGACGCCAAGCGGTAAATGATTATGAGAGTGAGTATGCCGCGCACGCATCTGCGCCTGCGCGTTAACTGCTCAATGCCATGAAC
>QDHC01006260.1:95264-107935 GCA_013186455.1 Papilio dardanus tibullus
AGGCATAAGTTGGCACACAACGGCTGGATTCTCGCACATGAAGTATGCACGAGCACATTCAAAAGCGTTGCTGGCGAGCTGATTCTTTGGAACCCAACGTATTACAATCAACCTGTCTAACCTTTACTATTGTTACTTTTTAAATATCCTATGAGCTTTTTGGAGCCGGAATCCGCTCGTCATCAACTTTAATGAAACTTTGGATACCATAATTGTGTTTATGTCATCAATTACGTTTCGTGTAACCCTCGTTGATATGGTTTCCAAAGTGCTATCGAACCGAGAGACGCAACTGACGTTATCACACTGCACCGTGCACTTTAGCTAACGGCACTTGCCTGCTTCAAAATATACAAATAGATTAACTATGTTTCAATCGACAAGTTTTAATTTCGATTTATCTAACGTTTCAATTGGTGGCCGGCAGGGAGCCAAAGGCGGAGAAGAGGGCGAACAACATTAATTCGTTCGTGGCTCTCGGCACTTGACAACCAGCTAACTGAGGGACGCACCATCTTGATCCTCTGAGTGGCATCGCGGCCGCTGGAGACGGGGCTTGCTGCTGCTGCACGCGCCCTTTCTACGGATGAACAGGATCAAGAAGATTGCGCCGGCGCAGCGCCGCACTGCTCTCATCTCCTTCTACTTTTGTTTACGATATCAACCGCGTCAGGGATGTTGTGTGTGTGGTGTACTTTGTTGATACCAAATGTAGAATAATTTTTATTATTGTATTATTATTAACATTCCAGTTGAATTGTTTACCGTTCATTATTATATTATTTGACATTTTTTTATCCTTTAAATGTAAACTGTTTTCGCAAAACAAATAATGATTAATATTCATTTTATGTAATATAAGATTTATTTACAACTAACTTATTTTGTGGGAAATTTTTGTATATTAGTTTTTACGAGGCCGATGTTTACAACTGAGAGGATTTGTTATGAATATAGCGTAATACCAGAAATTAAAAAAAACATTTTAGGATATATCACATTCGAGTAAGCTAAAAACCAAAGGTGCCCTTCATAGAAAAATTACGTTTTGTTATATAATATTTCAAGTTAAATGATTTTTAATAAAGTTGTATGTAATAATTACGATACATTTGTTTTTAGTCGCGATAATGTTAGCATATTTAAATAAATTTCTCATGACTATTTCAAATTATATTTACCTAAATGCTTTTCTTAGTCATTTTGATAATGTTCGTTCACTCGTTAATCGCGCTGGCACTCTAGAGTTGGTCTCGCGGATCCTTTCAATAACTGTAACTGTGGAGTGTTAGCTGTGGACGCAGTGGTTGCAGCGGATGCAGTGCAGGCCGTCGCGCCTCCTTGCGAGAATTTAGCCTTGGCCTTATGAGAGTTAAATAACTAAATGTAATCTCTATGTTAATTAAATAGTGAGTAATGAGCGTCGGGCGAGGCGCGCGCCACGCTCTATAGTGAACGGTTACTCTATCCGCATGCTTGGACGAGCTTTTTGGTAATAATCTAATTTAAATATTTAGTAGTTACTTTTATTGTGTAATCATTAGATGAATATTATAACTAGATAAGGGTATTTATTGTAGACGATCAGCGTAGTTACATTACTTTATAACGAACTCTATTCGTACATAATAATGAAAATGTAATGTCGTTAAATTTACCCAAGTGTTAGTATTTAACGAAATGGAAGATTAATATATTTTTTATTTTTAACTAGTTGACTATATATATGGAGATCTGTTCAGTTACCGAGTTACCTTCGGCGTCACGGGACGGGGAGGTGACGGGAGGTAGACGGCTCGCGAGACGGCAACAAACCAAAAATGAATCCTCGATGTTTGTATTATAGATTTAGTGACGTATTCTGCTGATGTAAACTTATAAAAAAATTGTATTAAAGAAAAAGTAAAAAAAAATCCCTGCTTAGTCTGTAATTATAAGGTTTCGGATATTCGGATTATAATGTTGACTCGACGGAAATCAATGAGTTATTCACACGACAGATGTCGTCAAAAGAGCAGTGAAATCCGCATGTGAATTCTTATGAAAAGTTTCTTAGTCAATATTTAATGAAAATATCGTCAATTTTTTGACTTAGCAAAATTTTATACATCGTTTATAGTGATGTGAGATTCACATCGTACCGAGCGTCGCGTCGTTGCGTATAGACCAAAGATAAACGATATACATAATTTTATTACTAACCTCAGACCGTACCAAACACGTATTATAAGGCGCACGTACTATCGTAACGATGTCCAGAACGTTCTCTGTTATCTTGTGCGCGTATGCAACCACCATCCGGCCCGTGCCAGCGACGTCGTGTGAAGCACGCCGGGCGCTTGTACGCAACACGTCAGGTCTCAGGTCATCGTTACCCAACAGCTGTGAATTATGTGCAATTTTTATCTATTTCAGAACGGAATGCCACAATTTACACTATCAGAAATGTCGATTCCCTTCTTGAAAACCCTTGTCGATTTTAGTAATTAAGCTAAGTCAATGTTTACTTATTTAATTCGATGTAACGCTAATTCGTGTGTAAGTAATTGTGTAATAGTAGTAGTGATCTCCCAACTTACGGCGAGCGGCGTCCTATTCGGAAATACAACGAAACCTTTAACACAACATATGTCTAGTGAATTGTTTCTATATCAAAATTACCCTTTTTTTAAAAAATCCTTAAATTAAAATTTTGAAGCGTTTTTAATCGCTGTTTTGTATGAGTGAGTTTTGGTTTCGGCGGGTTATAGGAAAGGTGTAGTCGGGCGCCGCCGCCGCCATGATTCCGTCCAACGACCGTAGATAGCGCGTAAGAGACGTCCAGTGGCTGCGGACACGTCACCTATTGCGGGACTACTCGATACATATCATCTTAATATTAATGTGTAATTAGACGTAAAGAGCGGTTTCATAGAGACGTTTATTCTGTATCCTCGTCTTGTACTTGTAATGCAATCGGCTACATGTCACGCTATCGTCGCTCTTTCTATTTCAACAAACGTTCCTCGCTTGGAAGCCGCGCGTTCTCCTTTTATACTGACCTTCGCTTGAACTATGTCTCTCTGTCTGTCTGTGGATTCGTTTGCGGCGTTAGTATCGATTGTCCGATGAGAAGTATGTATCTGTTGTGCGTGTTTTGTTAACGTTTAGTGTGGCATCGAGTAGATTGTGGTGGGAGCGCGGGCGGCGTGGGCGGCGTGTGCGGCGTGGGCGGCGTGAGGTCGACGCGTGACATGGCCCGCGTGCGACGCGACGTGCGACCGGCGACCAGTCGCCGTCGCCTGCAAGTTAGGTTAAGTGAAGCGGTATCACACAAACACCGTGTATCGGAAACATATCAATTCTGTGCCCCTTAATAAATCTAGTTAAATTCTAATTTAGGAGATACATATGGATAGAATAATGAAACAAAATAATCGTTCGGAGTATAAAATACCGGGTAAGTGTTGATTTAGTAGCCGGAGCAGGTAGTACCGTGTCGGGCGCGTCGGGCGCGTCGGGCGCCGTCGGGCGCCGCCGGACTCGCGCGCTTTCTCTTCACTTGTCGCAATTACATTATTCAAATGTTATTTTTATTGTTAATTCTTAGACTAATTATTAATATGGCTTAATTACCAAAATATTTTTTAGCTGTTCGCTTCGGATTCAGTATTAATGTTCTTGTTTTAAAGTATTTTGTCGGTGCGGAGAGGCCGCGTGTCGCCGGTGACCTATTTGTATATCGAGCAAAATAAACCATACAAAATATATAGTTAGTAATTAATTGTTAGATTTGTGTGACTTGAATTATTTAATGCTTTTAGAGCAATGGTAAAGTGTTATTGTGGTTTAAGAAAAAACATAATGACATTGTAAAAATAGTGATAAAATTAGCTTAATTATCATTATTACAACTTTTATAGATGTTCATTAATTTTTCTTTTCTTCATGGAGTTTTGTGGCATTGGAGACGTCATTGTTAATTCAAATAAATCTGAGCTCATCCTCATTCGATTTTTATTCAACTGACAACCCTGAGTCACGTAACCCGAGCCGTAGAGCTACGTGGGTGCTACGCGCTACGAGCAATGTGGTGCGCCCTTATCTCGAGGAGGCTCGCCGCACGTACAGCGAAGACTTGTGGTGAGCTTAACGTTGTACGTACTTGTACTAGTGCAGTCTGACGTGAGGTGTTAGCCGATTTAATCTAATATTGTGAGGACACTAACACACCTTGTCTCCAAGCACCATCGCCAAGCAATGCGCTATACAAAACTTACCTCAAATCTTGAACCTATCCTCGATGCCTTTTGTCTTGTTATAATCAAATTATATCTGCAAAAATGACATGTTTAATGTATTGTCAATATTCTTGTAATATTAATAAACAATATTAGTACTAAATTAATGATAGATTTCTAGTTTAGATAATCGATTAGATTTAATCATTGAGAGTTGAGCTTTGACCTTTGCTTTGTAGAGAATGCTTCTGTTGTTCATATGCGTCCTGTGTTGACAGAGGGGGGACGAGGCGATGTTGTTTTCGTTTATATACAGACTACGGAGGTTTTAATGTCAACGGCGCCTTCGCCGATACAAATCTCTGTTTCAACTATATAATTAATTTATCGCAGTGTTGTATTTATGTTATTATTAGTTTTAAAGCATTATAGGGTCCAAAGATTGGGAATAAATTTATGTGACAAATTAATATTCTTGTTTCTTTCTTTTAAAATTCCATTAGTTCATTATAATAAATAAATAATACTACTCATAAAAACTAAATTAATTTAAACAAAACCCAAACCACATTGGAAGATTTTTATTTTAGAACGATCCTAATATACCATATTTTGATGTCATTGATGTTTGCAAGTTTGCTACAAATAGTCATGGACATTTTAGCTTAGCTTTTTGTAAAGTGGATAAAATAAATAAAATGGAAGGTAAGATTACTAAAAATAACTGCTTCAATACCTTTTCTCTAAATTCAAAATTTAAATTCAAGACCTAAACTGTAAGGTAATGCCATGAAAATGAGGATCTTTCGCCAGATGCTACGTTCTTCGTGCTGTTTCTACAATTCAACTTGATAATTAAATAGGTAAGTGTAGTAATCAATGGTAAGTTGTGGATACCTTCCTATGGATAGTCTTAAATGTAAAATACAAAGCAAAAATATTTTTTTTGAACTTATAAAGTTAGGAAGTTGACTTCTGATAGTTTCAAAGAATATTATCCGACGTGTATTGCTACGTAAGTGATTTGCCTCTACAAAAATATAAAATTTTATGAATTTTATATAACAGCTTAATTAATAATGGTTAAACGTTTAATTTGTACCATAAATGAGTAAGGTTACAAGTTGTTACTCGCGACTTCGTCCGCGTGGAATTAAAAAAAATAGTTAACCTATGTTACACGGGGATCAAGTAGCTTTCTAACGGTGAAAGTTTTTTTGAAAGGAGCCCATTATTTTTTGAGTTATTTCAATACATACAAAAAATACAAATCTTTTCTCATTATAATAATATAACATAGATTACATTCTACAATTGAGTGAGGCAGTTGTTCCATAATAGTACCTAAATATGCTGAAAGTATTCTTAGTGAGTGTGCACACGACACAAGGGAGCTTGGAATTATTTAGACAGTTGGAAGTGAGCGTGACCCCGTTCAGCCCCGGGCTAATTAGTGCGAATAACATTAATACCGCATTAGCCCCCAACTTACATAGTTTCGGGTTAATGTGATATTACACTGACAGCAAAGGCGAGGCGGTGTTTGCGGGCAGGGGAGAGGGAGAATGGTAAATTTATATTGGTTCCCGTTTGCAGTTTAATTTGCTAAATGGAGGAGGTGCACGATCGATACGCAAGGAGGACGTGCCGACCGGTTTCTACTATTGAATACATTTATGAACTGAAATATTAAATGAATCAATTTATGAGGTGAATTTTTATTTCATCTAGATACGGAATATATTTTAACGTCATGTGCATTTTTATTAAAATGTATTAATATTATTACGACAACAACAAACCTTACGCCCGTGATCTAGAAGTTAGAGATTAGGTTCTTTCATCTTGTCGGCGTAAGTTTGTCTAGGACTTTTCTGACCAACGCTGTCACTCACTTTCTCAACATTTTCTCTTGATTAAATTTTATGAAATGTTTATTTTCTGAGTTTAAATATTATTACTAAATAATGTTTTCTATATAGTATTATTTTAAAGTCAGAATTAAATCGATCCTCATCGGAAACGAACATAATAAATATCGGATATCAATAACCGCAAAATACGTAACTGTGGTTGCGTTATCACGCCTGTACTTTCAGTCACTAGTACTGTAAAATCATACATTTTCAGCAATTTAAACTTATGGGGACATTAATACTGAAGTATAGGTTACTCTTAAAACAAAGATTAGAAAACTCTATTTCCGCCTGTTAGATTATAATAGTTGACTACAGATTTGATAAAGTCGGATAATTTTATCAGGCGCTTGTTTTAAAACCATTATTCAAAAATAAAAAGTATCCGCAAGACGTAATAAACTTATGGTACATATTTTAAAATATGACTCAAGAAATCTCAGTCGCAGAGAAAATAAATATAATCGTATTTAATACAAATTCTTTAAACATACTTTACGGTACTTATAAAGTTTGAAATGAAAATACTTCTAAAAACTTACAGTCGGAGCTTTTTTATGTTTATTCCGGCGTTTTCATGACTGCTTTGAGACTATTGCTTTATAAAATAAGATATTTAAAAAAAACTAACTTTTCTTTTATACAAATCGTAGGAAGTATAAATAAAGCTAGCACATAGCAAAACAAATCAATCGTAAGTAACCTACAGGTAGCTTTGAAATAATTTTATATTAAGTTAAATTATAATAAAATTCTTGCCATCACCGGATAAATTAAAAATATTTTAATTTATTACTAGCTGTTGTTCGTACTTCGTTCGCGTGGAATTAAAAAATATAGCATTTGTTACTCGGTGATAATGTAGCTTTCTAACGGTGAAAGAATTTTTGAAATCGGAACAGTAGTTCTTGAGTTATTTCAATACATATAAAAACAGAAAAAAAACTTCTTTAAAATATTAGTATAGATTTACTTGAAAATAAAGATTATTTTCTGTGTAGCGACACTGTAACCGCGTAGTGTATTGTGTGCGACAACGTGTTAGAAAGCTCAGTTATGTGCCCCTTAAGAGCAAACTTCGTACAACTTTATCTAGTTTGCAAATTGCTTAGTTTCGGTCCTCTTAGTGCAACAGAATACTTTACATACTAGAAAATTCATATATAATTAAAACATATTTCTCTAATGTGAACGCATTATTAATAATATAACTTCTAAAGTCTTACGCGATTTTTAGGTAGTGTAGTTCGACCCATAATGGGCTCCATTTTCCGCAATTCCACAACTAGCGCGTATTTTGCGTAACTTCACACATATCTTGGAACACCCGACGCTCTTACACCGTGATTTTCTTGACATGATTTTGTTGAAAACATATTTTTGTTACTCTTATACATTTTGTAAATCTGTAAGGATATTTAATGGTAGTAATATTTTAAACAAAAAAAAATAATATGCGCCTTCAACTTTAAAAGAGCAGAAGTTTTGTAAGCAGTAGTTATCTATTCAATCTTCAGATAAATCAATAGTTTATTTGTTTCAAAGGCTAGTCTGGAATCGATCGAATCTATTCAGTCGTGCAGTTCGTTTATTAAACTGTGTAATAACTGATCATTCACCAACAGCGAGCATCTCGTTTAATTTCAGTCTCATCGTGTGCCAGATATGTACCGGGCGGTCTGTTAGCGCGGCAACATCAAAGGGAAGCTAAATTCTCTCATCTATATTATTAGGAGCTTGATTGGTACGTCCCGAACATGTATATCTAATAAAAACGTTGTACACGTTTAATACACTAGTGGCTACATAATACGAATTCAGGACAATCTCTAAAATTAATTTGTTATTAATTATTATAACTACAAAGAGAAAAGACTCAGTTGTCAACTCCACGCAACAACGTGACGTCGCAGGCAACGTAGCATATTTAGATTGTAATTATCAAAAATCAGAAAACATTAATGACGCTGCAAAAACTACGTTCTATATATTGTAACTGCAACTAAAGACGCATGAGTTAGCTAGTGTAATTTTATAACAAAAGAACTGCTGCAAATTAACTTTAATATCGAAACAAAGTATACAAAAGCGTTGTTCATTGTCACAGACAGAGCGAAAGGGTTTCAAGCTAATTAATTACTTGCACACATTTCAAGTTTGGTGTCGCCGCGTCACAATGGAACCTCCCTAATTAACTCAAGTAAAAACGAATTGCAAGCGGTTAACCGAGCACAATCGACGTTCCCTTTATTATATCTACTTTCATTATAATAATGGATTGAATCAAAATGAAATCTAAAAGAGTAACTTGTTTTTATAAACCTAAATATTATAGAAAAATATAAATATATCTAGTCTAGTTCATTATTCTTTAACTAAAATGTTAATTTATATACGCTAATTTAAAGAATTATCATTAGAATAAAAAAGAAAACCGAACTGAAGATATTAGGAATAATTTACGATTTACTTTGCTATTGTTTAATGAAGTAAAACAGAATTATGCAACAAATCAAAGTTAAACAAAACGTTTACAAACTTACAATACATCGCGGAAGTCTTAACAAGCTGGCAAATAAAGCTTAGATTGTCTGTAGACTTGAAGTTAGCCAGCAAGTTGGTAGTTAGCGAACATTTCGTACCGGCATGCACTAACTTGTAATATTATAAAGATTTCTTATGCAATGGGTAAGTTATTTGATACGTAATTTTATCAGGCACATATTAAATAAAAATGTTGTCGCCAACATTTCCGTTGTACAAAAATGGATGGGTATTGCACAATAACAAATGGATACAGTTGACAATTTGACTAATTCATAACTTATATAATTCGTAGGAATGATGCTATTCTTGGATTCTTAAGAAGTAAAGTGATAAGACCTCTAGCAGATGGATGTTATTACAATACAATATTTTATACAATCGAACCTGGGACCACGATATTTGTTTGGCTTATAGAGGTTTCTCTCTAATCCGAATTTCTCGCTTATGGAGGTAGCTCGTCGGGACCAGATAATGACTGTCGCTTATAGACGTTTCTCGTTTATCTAGGTTTGACTGTATATCTACCCAGCATAGTGAGATACTTTCAAGTCGAGGTATAGTGTATAATATCAGCGGTAGATATCTAAAGGAACAGTAACTATACACCTATTACTTAGCGGACACTTTTAACGTTACTTAATTTTAAATTACAATTCAGAACATTTTAGTATGAAATTTTGAGAAGAATAAACAATTTTATAAAAATTGTGTAAACAAAACAATAAAATTACTCCGAGGAACGGCTTGTGGCACCGTTCTTTGTAAATTAAATTAAATTCGAGGGACAAATGAAACAAATCCCAGTGGTTTCCTTTAAGGTTGGAAATTATGAAGGTATTCTATTTGAGGCTTAAATATTTACGGAAAATAAATTAAGTGACAAATTAATTTTTATAAAGATTTGTTGATCTCTTGTAAATGATTATTATAAACGATATGTCTTACAAAGCTATTGTAATATAAAAAAAAATTCTACTTTATACGAACACTAGCTGTTGTGCGCGACTTCGTCCGCGTAGAATTAAATAATATAGCCTATGTTACTCGGGGATAATGCGGCTTTCTAATGGTGAAAGAATTTTTGAAATCGGCTTAGTAGTTCTTGAGTTATTTCAATACAAACAAAAATACAACTTTTCTCTCTATAATATTAGTATAGATTAGAAAATGTCTTAACTTTCTCAGAAATAATCTGTTGTAATAAACAAAACGGAAATTCTTTCTTTTATAAGAAGAAACAAAAGAATAAAATAAAACTAGAGATTTTATAACACCGTTCAATTGTTATCTTAAAAATAATATTATCCTTTTACTTCTCTTTGAGAGAAAATCTGAAAACAAAATCCTAATTCAATATAACAGCAGGTCGAAAAATTGGTTTATAAATTAGCAAACAATTTGCTAAACAAAGGATTCCCGACTCGGTAATACCTTTGTGCTAAAATATACTTTTTATAGATTCCAGCGAGATTGTTTTCCACGATATTTTTCTTTTCCAATTTGTCATAAGCGTCGCTATTGAATTGCTTTTTTATTAATTATTATAAATGCATTAGTACTTAGTTTTACATTTATAATTTTAACAAAACAGTGTGTTAAAATTTGCATAATCGACGTTTCCTAAAATTAGGGAAAAACTTTTAAATATTTAATACCTTCACAAGACCAAAGATACACGCAAATATGCAAAAGAAAATATGAAAAACTGTCTTTTAATTCTCGTAGCACGCCCCGTAGAATATCGTAGCGAGTCTACGACGTGCAATTTCTTGATCTCATCATTTTGTGATTCTTTTAAAATTCTAAATTATGTTATATGTGTAAACTATTTTATATCTGTCTTAATTTATATACTAGTAGGGTGCAATTATTATTAGTATGGCTGTTATATACAACGTTCACAGTTTTTCTGTAGTGCATTTAGTATCAGAATTGCAGTCGTGCGAAGCCGGGGCGGATCGCTAGTTATACATGTAAACCTTCCGCTTCAATCACTCTATCTATAAAAAGACTGCATCAAAATCCGTTGCGTAGTTTTAAAGATTTAAGCATATATAGGGATATAAGGACAAAGAAAGCGACTTTGTTTTATACTATGTAGTGATTCATAGAACAATGACATCACATAATATTGTACAAAAGTATTTTAACTTAATTTGAAAGCATATAGATACAATACTAAACTGTATTGGTTCAAAGTTAACGATCTCTTAAGTTGTCGTAAACGAAGGCTAACCGTGTTAGTGAGCGTCGAATTTATTTGATAAACGACCAAGTTAGCTAACGATTGCTAACTAATGTGTTATTTAAACAGTTATTTAATGAAGCGATAACTTCTATACGAAATATAACTTATTAATTCTTATCATATTAACGTTATAAATGGAAAAGTTTACATGTAAGGATATTTGTTATGACTTCACTTTAGCATACCTAATCGGACTTAGATAAAAGGAACAGTGTTCGTGGGCGTCGCATTAACTAACTTAGGCGATTCAACTGACAACTACGGTCGATATCTCACACGTGACAATCACATGACTTATCGAATGTCATTGTAAGTTTCATACATTTTTGTCGATTCTATCAGCGATATCGCCAATCGAAAAGTACTTTGTATAGCCCCCTGTGCAGTTATATTAAGTTCGTTTTATTTATTTTTTTCGTTTAACGTGAGATACTCGTAGGGTAGAGATATGAACGTAGACTCGTGAAACTTTTAATGATGGACCATTGCTGACAGCGACGCGACGCGACGCCTGGGATGTTGGAAAAATGTAAGGCGCCGTGTGCGGCAAAGTACTGCTCAACTTTACACTAACTAGATAAATTAAGATATTTTTGCTGTCATAAAAAAATATATAAACTTTATAAGTAATTTGAATAAACTTCTTACTTAAATGGAATATATTTCAAATATGAGCAGCTGATTTTATTCCGTATTAGTGTTATTACATGAAAAATATAGGACCAAGGGACTTACCCAAAGTATCTTTCAATCGATGATATCGCTGATGGAATCGACAAAAATGTATGAAACTGACAATGACATTCGATACTTCATGTGCTTGTTACGTATGAGATTTCTAACGTCATTGTCAGTTTCATACGTTTTTAGTGTTCGCTATGGAATCGCTTTTTAGCGCATGTACTTTGGGTAAGCCCCCTGAATACAAAATTTGACTCTAATTATTATTGTCGTTTTCTAAATAACCCAAATAACTTTATATCTGCGAATGATAATTCGCATTTGAACATTTAAATTAGCACAAAAGGCTTAAAATTTATTTTTCTTAATAATTCCTCGGATTTAATAGGAAGTATTCAAAACATGACATCGAAATAATTTTGAGTGACGGCTCTTGAAATGGCTGTTTGTAAATTATATTAAACTTGAGAGACAAGTAAATAAATGGTTGGAATTATTAAAGTAATCTCTTTAAAGATTAAATATTTAACCCGCCTTATTCCGAAAAAAAAAGTACTGTGATAAACGAGGACCACCAATAAATGGTCGATTATACGATACAGGAGGAAACTTAGAACTAAATAAGACCAGGGGTCTCATTGGACCAAATTATGTATCATAAGAAATACCAGGAACAATGATAATGTTTTAGAATAAATTTTATGAATGTACCAGTACCAAACGTAGAAAGTAATAACGCTTATTCTCGTTTCGAAATAAAGCGAGAAATGTTTTGTGACACAAATTAATAACTTGGAATACGTTTCATTTGAAATTATAAGATTTATATAAAATATATAAACAATTTGTGAAAACATTTTTATATTACACTCTTACCGTAGGGGCTTCATTAGACCGAGTTCGCTATAAAACCTGAGATATTGCTTCGGCTTAGGTCAGTTTTTTGCGTGACATCGATCTAATGAAGATTTAGGGTTATAAAATTATAAGAGTATAGTATTTTGTTGTGAAAAAAATTGGCGTGAATAATTCGTAAAAAACCTTTTGGTACAGTCAGCT
>QDHC01006260.1:125979-157497 GCA_013186455.1 Papilio dardanus tibullus
GTATCGAATAGAAATAGGTCGCGCCCCTACCGGGCGTTAAGTACATACAACAAATCTCGTCCAAATCTCGATAGAATTACGAATACCTTTACGTAAATTTTCGTGTTAGGCCTACTGGTCTTCAAACCCATGTAGAAATTTATAAAATCTACCAAATAGCGGTAAAATCCTGTTGTTTCGACAGGATTCCTTTCTGGATAAAATATAAGGGATAAATAAAAGAAAAATTAGTTGAAGTGAAGTTAATCATTTATTGTTAAATTATAATTACGTTATATTTTAAGATATTGAAAATTATGAATCAAACAAATACCAAAATTGAAGTTTTGCTCATGATAATAATTTATAGTTTCAATAGTACAAAATATTGATATAATGTATACTAAATTAACTAATTCTAACCGTTACAAGTTACACTTAAATAAACAGTGTTGCTATTATTCGAAACCTATGTTACCATATAAAAAAAACTAAACACCGTTCAAAATATATGAAACAGGCAACAGATTAAAAACAGCTATTTCGTCATATATCTTTTGAAACTTTTAGTAAATTTTATACAAAAATATAGAATCAAGATTCATTGTAACTTTTTTTATTTTTATAAATATTTAATTCAATTTTAAATACAATTTACATAACATTACAGCTCATTTCAGTTTTACAGTCACTTTTACAGCTCAAAAAAATTTAAAACACACTACATGTTTTAGAGAATTAAAAACGTTATTTCAACTTGAAATTAATGCTTCAAAATGCATCACAAAAATAAATCAAATCAAACAAGAGGCGGAAAAATATTTTTTCATTACTAACAAATGACATTTTTTAGAATACAATTTTTAAGACATTATCAACATAAGCTTATAAATTGATTAAAATATGGTAATAATTACCATCGTCCTAGCAAACTAGAATTCGATAGATTCATATGAATAATTCGCGACAGTAAGAGACTGTCCAATCATAGAGGTCCTATCACGAAAATTTGCGAAAAAATATTCGTAACGTCATCGATAAACTTTGTATGAGATTTCTGATGTATTTTACGGACGGTATGGTTGTTACATAAATCCATTACGAAACTTTTTCGAAAATTTTGATAATAGACCCTCTGTAATATATTTAAATATATAAAATTACATAATGAATGATCTAACATTTGTACTGATGAGTTTATGAGTTTTATATATACTGAGCGACAAACAAACACACGAACTTATATCATACTGGAATAAGAAGGGTAAAGACTTCCTGGTCGAATACATTCATGTATTATAAAATATTTTTTTAATATTCTAAGACGTATACAAATTATTAATTATTACTGTTTTTATTTATTTTGTAAGATAAGTGTAAGCTATTTGTGGAGCTACAAAATTATCGTAATAACGACATTTTAATTTAAACAAGAGATTTTATGTAAACATAACATTTTTAAATAATTTCATTAAGCTATTTGACTTTGAGGTAATTACATTAATTTTATTAAAAAAACAGTTTCGGAATATAATAATCGATTTTGATTTTTTTCAAAAGTAAGTAGTGCTTTTAATTTATTAGAAATGTCTACTTTAACAACATTTTATAGTAATTTTAAAAGTTAAATTAATTATTAATTTCAGATACTTCATTGCTTACATAAAACCTAATGCCAAATAAAATATGTAATTAAAATTAATTTAAGTATAATATTGCTTTATGATACTTTAACACTGAAAAATTAAGATAATCTAAATTCACAAAAATACTGATAGAAAGTTAATTATTAATCATTATTATTTTAGTACACAAGATAATGTAAATCTGCAATTTTAGTTTTCAAATGGCTTACAAATTCATCAATTTACTAAAGTCTCTTGGAGACTAAAGTCACTTGGGGACTAAAGTTGCGGACTTGCGTGGCGTACCGACCGGTATAGTTTACATGGAAGTTGGTGACCAGAAGTTCATTTCCCTGAGTTCCGAGGGTTTAGGCCTGAAGGCGTGCGCGGGCTTGCTGAGCTCGGGCTGCTGCGTCGTCTCGTTGGATATCAGCTTGGGTTCCTTGCCCCTCGGAGACGGACCTAAGTTTTCAACGGATTCTGCTAATGTTCCACCTGAAATTAATAATAATTTAAAATTAATAAAATATAAAACTTATCCTTATCCTTACGTAGTATAAAACAATAACGCTTTTTTTATATTTGTCCCTATATATGCTTGAATCTTTAAAACTACGCAACGGATTTTGATGCGGTTTTGTTAAATAGATAGAGCGATTCATAAGAAAGGTTTTCATGTATAATACATTCACAATATAGTAGAGTAACACTGATAATTTACAGGTTTTTAATGTGATGTTGTAAATTAACACATTTTTAGTGCTTACATTGCAAATGCTGCAGTATTTAGTATCAGCATTATACCGATTTGCACCCGTGCGAAGCCGGGGCGGGTCGCTAGTTTTTTATAAAATTACAGATATTTTTTTCTCATTACATATTTATTGAGTTTATCAACGAACTTACATTTGATTTCTAGATATCTATTTATGTTAATTTAAACTTAACTTTATATTACAGTTTCTACAACATAAAACATTTCTTTATAATAATTTGTCGTAATTGTTTAGGGTGTTACGTCGAACACAGAATATTTGACATTTTTTTACCCATGTAATCATTTTCATACTTTCCGGTGGTATTTCATAAAGGCGCATATAATACTTTTTTTTTAATTATTATTACATACCTTGCAGCCTGGTCTCTATGGCGTCCTCCTCCGCGAGGGTGGACGTGGAAGTGGTGAGATCTTTCTTGAAGCCGAGCAGAGCCATCGTCAACCAGGAGCGGTTGCTCGAGTCCTCCACCGGCTCGAATGGAGACGTGAAGTATCTGTAAATAAAACATTATTCGTCACTAAGGGACAAACTTAGTGTAGATAACAATACTATGGTCCCTATACTTGTAGATATTGTCTAAAGGCGCTATCTACATAGATTTTTTAATGTGAAACCAAAATAAACTTTACTATTTTAATATTAATTGTATTTATATGTAATGAAACTTTAAACATAACCACAGTCACAAACAAAACGCCCACTTGATAAAATAAAACTTTATATTTAATTTATTGACCTAATGAATATTTAGACTAATGAATAAATCAATTAAATAATAGTATTGTATAACAATGCAATCTAATAACCCAATTCGATTACAATAATTTGATTTAGATGAATAAATAATTAAATAATACATTTATATGAAACTTCACATCAACAACATTACCTACGTCCGTAACATAGAAGGGTAGACAGAGACCATGGACCACAATGCTTTTAACGTCTATCATAATTCAGATTATAATAGAGGACTATGTTATTATGATTGCATCTTTTCACAACAATAACAGCTTAAGTATTTTTTTTAATAGAAGAAGCAGTGGATCAACTAAATCAATTGGTCCGACGCCCATGGACATCTGCAAAACCAGAGGAACCACAGATGTGTTGCCGATCTTTGACGGAGTGCGCTCTTTTCTTGAATTGAAGTAACTAGATGCGCCAACGTCATGTTATTATTACTATGCTCTGAGTCTCTTAAAATATTGACGTAAGCATCATTTAATTGCAGTTAAAATTGACCACAGCATTTCTTCATTTATTACAACTTTACTATGAAATTTTTGTGTAGATTAGTTAGCAAACTGCACCGAATATCAGCAATGAACATACAGGAAGGCATTCACAATGTCTCAATTTTTTTAATTGGCGAATAACTTTGATTGTCCCCTATGAGAGTACAGGGGCGTATTCCAAAGATTGTTTTGGATGTTTTGAATTACCTATTTCCAATCATCCTCCTGCGGGCGGTCGGGCTGGAGGGCGGCGAGTGCGCGGGCGTGGCGGGCAGGCTCTTGCTGCCGCGGCGCGCCTGCAGGTTGTAGTGGCGGGCGGGGACCGCCTCCTCATCCGCGGGCGACGCGACCGTGAAACCGCGCGGAGAACGATTCGACTGGATCATCTGATGCGCCACCTATATACCACTTCTATTTTACTCTGGCTTTATTCCAAAACACGAACACCATTCTTTATAACAATTCATGGGTAATAGTAACTGATCAATTGCCTATTACTTGTAGGTAATACTGATTGTAACACTCACATTATTTACTGTAAACATCAATAATGTAGTCTAAAAGTCTATTATGTAAAAACATACTTATAAAGTAGCATCTAGTGGGTGACGTTCATGATTTTTTCTATGAAATTAGTTGTTACATAAAGACTTTTTGTACTTTAACTTTTTATAAGCGGACAAGAGCGTAACAAATAAATAAAAATGTCGATTTAATTAACATAACAATTCCCATAAATAAACAATTGTGGGCAATCTTTTTGTATTGTTACTTATAAAAAATAAAAACATATATGTATAACAGCGAGCATATTAATGTACAGAAAATATATTTTCGTGTGACAAGAAACGTCAGAAAGGTCAGGTCATTTACCTGGTTAAACCATAAGGTAGGTAATTAATCCTATTGCCTAAGTCTGAGACATCGTTAAAAAGGCACTTAGTGTAGATTTTATCTTAACAAATCTTAAATTAGACTATCGTATTTTAGTCGAGTAGCAAGTGTCCGAACATAGGATTTACTATCCTACTCTACTAAAATTTTGTTTGTTCGGACACGGTTACTAAATTACTTGCTAATTCACTAAAATACAAAACCAATCCGAACTAGGCTTTAAGGACTCTGAGTGCGACAGCTATAAAGGTTACAAAGTAAAGTTTTAGTAGCACCAGCAGTAATTATATCGGTAGCAGGCATTTTCCTGTCGATCTAGGTCGTCTATCATTAACCGTAGTATTCGGAACATTAGTTGAACTTTGTCCAGTTTAAACATTAATCATTTAACTATGTCGTGGATTTAAACACATTGATTACAATTTTCTAATTTGAAAGTGATTTGACTGTAATTTTTAAAGCACTTTTGAAAATATAAAATTGGTTTTATAGTTTTTTTTGTTTGAATAAGGCGAATGTTGAGAAAGGACGTATTGAACTGATGCGAAAATAAAATACTAACCCCCTTATTCCGAAAAAATGTTTAAAGTACTGCAATAAACGAGAACCAATAAGTCGTCCATAATACGATACTGGAGGACACTCGCAACTAAATAAGATAGACCAGGGGTCTCATTGGACCAAATTAGGTATCACAAGAAGTACCAGAAACAAGGATGTTTTGTATTTTAGAATAAATTTTATGAATGTACCAGTACCAAACGTAGAAAGTACAACAGTAATAATGCTAATTCTCGTTTGGAAATAAAGCGGATACGGACGAGAACCTCCTCCTTTTGGAAGTCGCTTAAAAGAATAGAATTCAGATTTTGAATTATTATCATACATTTGCACTGATTAATATTTAGATGATATCTCGTTCAATCAACTGCGTGATGAAATATAATAATTAATTAGCACGTAGCAAGATATGTTTGACCTTTTCAAGTTATCATAACGAACTATACACTCATATCATATGAGTTCATATTCATTAATGACGCTTAAAGACTTAAGAATGTAATTAATTATAACTATTTAATACAGATAATTCTCAACAAATATATCTTTAGCACATTGTATCAAAAAAAAAATAAGTTTGAAAGTTATGAGGGAAAGTTTACGAACAGTGTCGTAGTCACATACTGTGCTTATTATGCTATATTACTAGGTAAGATGCAAAATTGCAAACTTCTAGTGGATAGTCATATCCTACGGTTTCATTAGCGCGAAAAACGAAGATTTTACTTCACCGTGAGACTGTTTTTTGCGTGACATCGGTCTAATGAAGCCGTAGGGTTACAGTGTTGCTTTTCTTTCTGACAAACATTTTTAAAATATTATCACGCTGACCGGTTCTACAGTCAAACCTGGATAAGTAAGAAACCTCTATAAGCAAGATTCATTCTCTGGTCCCGACGAGCTACCTCCATAAGCGAGAAACTCGTATTAGAGAGAAACCTCTATAAGCGAGACGAATATCGCGGTCCCTTGGACTCTTGCTTATCCAGGTAAATCTAAAGGTGCCTTTAAAAGGCGATGTAACGGTCACAACTCGACAGAAGCAATTTATTCAAGATACCGAAGAAAACCAACTGATCGTGACGTGACGTCTACAATATAATGTTCAATTTGAGTTTCCGGGTTGTGTGCACTGACCTTGACGACGGAGTTGCCGCACGCCGCGCCCTCGCCTTTAAACCCATCCTCCGTGCCCACCGACACCGGCTTCGAGTCCACTGCAAACAAACATAACAATATAAACAATAACGCATCTGCAATTCCAGATGTCTACGGGCACCGGTCGCTTCGCTATTTCAGAGAATCAAGGCGGCCGCTTGCTCGTTTGCCACTTTTTAATATAAAAAAAAAACAATGAAGTAATGATATTGTTAACTAACTTTTAGTAAGACTACCCAAAATATTTTACGTAACATTGCAATCAGTGTTCTAACCTGTAACGGAAGATGCGCTCTAGTAAACACAATCGTTCTTAATAAATAATCTATACTAATATTATAAAGAGAGAAACCTCGTACTTTTGGAAATAACTCAAAAATTACTTTTATTTTGCATTATGAATATAGACGATATTTTACTGGTCTTAAAGTATAGGGTCTTCATTTGCTTGTATTAAAAATTATACCAATAGTCAGTTATTTTAATAAGGATACAAGTGAATCAGAAATCACCATAACTTGACGTATGTACGTATTTCTACAAACAGTTATTGATCTACACTTTTCTAATATGAAAAAAATATCTGGAAAATATGCCGTTAATCTAGCATCGAACAAAGACGGGAAATGAAAGGCAACGCTTTGAAGACCTTGATAGAGACGATAGAGACAAAATACTAGAACGTGTTAGAAACTACATTATACCGAGGAAAAAAATGTTAAAGTCACACTATAAATTAGTACTTTTTTCTTTATAATAATGGATTCTTACAAATTACCAGAACAAAAAATCCCTTTGTGAAATAGAACCCGTCTTGTATAGGATTTTGAGAGAAGCGAAATGAAGATCAAAATTAGGATAGAGCAGGAAGAAGAAATGTACATAATAGATTCTAGTGCTTTTGTCCACTTCAGTGACGGCCCTGAACTGACCGCTAGTCTCGCCGGACTGAGATAGTCTGGCGCCAATAATACATTTATAGGTTAGCTTTTGCAGTACACAGAATATAAAAAAAGATAAACGTAGTTCCTTGTTTCCATTTGTTAGTGGGTCTTAAATAAAACAGTACTTATAAAGGGTTAATATGTTGTGGTATTTACAAATAAAAATAATAAAGCAACTTACAAAAACAAAACAGTCCTTGAGCACGACACAGATTCAAAATGTGAACCTGACGAGTATTTCTTTTTATTCTTCGCTTAAAGAATAACAAATACAAGTCTGTTCGCGGCGTTCACACTGAACTAATAAAGGCCCAGAGGTGACAAGACAAGGTCTCCCTTTTATCAATGAACCTGCGTTACAAACGACTGCAACACTAGAACGGGACGTGACGTTTGATATAAAAGACGCAAAACCTGTTTGTAAGTAGGCCGCCGATACGTTGACGAGTTCCGTCGACACTTCAGTGTTGCCAATATACAAAAATTATTTAAGATACAGTCAACACGTACTGTCATGAAGACATTCAGCGAAACAAAGACGGCGCATGATGTCATATGATTACAGAGAAATTACCAATTATTTCCATTCTAGAATGAGTAAGGCAATCATCTTTTCTTGTGCAGTCGAATTGCGATTTAATAGTACCCAGTTTGAGACTGGATACAGCTAGAATACGCCTCTAATGGCTAGCAAAATCAGCCTAAAAACTTACAAAACATACGTCACAAGAACTGGTTAAGAGTCCCAATTTTTAGAGAGACCGTTATTTATTTTATTAATAGGATTTCATAAACAAGAGATTTATGTTAACAAACAGGCGAATCCGCAATCAATGAGTTGAAGACTAGTGGAACTACGGGTTACTTCGCTTCCGGAGCAAATGATTTTTTTGTAACTTCACAATATCTCAATATTTAAGAACGATTTCGATAAACTAGAGCTAATCTTAAAAATATATTATGTAAGATATGTATTTTCATAAAGATTTTTTTATAGTTCGTCTTACGTCGAGATAAAAACCAAGCACTTGTGTACAATAAATAAAACTAGTTACAGAGTGTTTACATGGAAAATTTTAGTCGAATATTATAAACATGGTCCTATGAATAAACATATCGCGAATTGATCATTATTACGATAATAAGGAAATACAAAGTCACGCATTGGTTAAAAATTAATTACATCTTTTTTTCTTCAATATATTGGTAACTTAGTCAGAATTTAAAAGGAAACTTAGTCACAAATTCATTATATAATACCATGTGGCAAACGAGCAAGCGGTCACCTGGATTCGCTGAAAAAGCGAAGCGAAAAATAAACATATGCACTTGCATATATTTCACTAATTGCATATGCAAGTAAAATCATTGAAAATAACCTCTTAAAGATAAATATTACACATGATTGAAGAAAGTACTAAAAACACAGATGACCTTTTCTTTGATAACATTGTTTTTGTTAAGATTTAGAAGACTTCTATCATACAAGATAACATGCAAAGGAAACGCTAAGATTGCTTTTAAATAATTTGCTTTTAAATATTTTCTTTATACACACAGCGAATCTGTTAACAAGGTTGTATAAAATTCGAAAGTACATTAGATATAATAGTTTGAAGATAATCATTGACACTTTAAGCTTAAACACATCAGTCGATTTTCCATTTCACGCAATTATTACAAATCTTCTATATAGCTTACAAAATCAATACAGGTGACATTATAACACTCTCATAATCATATTCTATTACTTTCATTATGCCCACAATGTGATAATATAGAAGCAGACTTACCTTGTTTATTAATAGGTGCAATCCCGTGCAGAACGTCTTGACAAGGCTTGGTGTGTTTGGACCAGTCCTGCTCTTTGATAGTACTGTAAGCCGCCTTCGCCGCTAGATCTTTTTGCTGTTCATTCATCAACTTCGGAATATCACCGACCTTCGGTTTGCCGAACAACGCATCTGTTTTGGGGTATCTTATGTAGAAGAAGGAGTCCTCAGGCGCCGGAGGGGAAGCCGCAAAAGGTTCGAACTCCCTGAGAACAACATTTAAAACGTTGTGAAAAAGGTAAAATCACAGTTACATTTTACAACAAATAAAAACACGACCTACAATCTATAGTACTTTAAATTCTCGAATGAATAACATCGTTATCGCACACGTAACGAAAAGTGGATTAAAGAAATAGATATAAAGAAATTAATTTAGTTGCTACACAAAAACTTACGAGAATAAATTATTGCATTGAAGTAGAATGTTCCTTCGTTTTAACATTGTACGACTTTGAAGTTAACAAAAACTGAACCGACTAGTTAATGCTAAATGTAATACAAGTTGCAATAAGATGGCGTTGCCTACAAAATGTTTTCGCGAACTGAAAACGTATAGTAGGCGCGGCTGCCTTTTATACGACACAGATAAACTTATATTGCTGTTAAATCTTATCAGGATACATTACAAGTGAGCTGCGAAATAGTGTTTGAAAATAACACGTGATGACGTCATCGGGCATTCACCAATGAGATCGAGGCACGAGCCCAGCCCCCGGCCGGTAGCGCATGACCGAACCAAAACACGTCAGCAAAGGTCAAAGACAACGAGGAGCCACACAAAACTGGTTCGCACTTTTGTACTCTCAAGGCGAGAGTTATACTCTTTGTAAAACTTTCGTTAAACACAATATGCGTTATGATTTACAGTGTCTACGCTTGTGCGGAGTACGTGAGCTAAATTTATACAAGTTTTGGCAAGCTCGACGCGAACGCGGTCGTAGCAATAGCAAAGACAAATATAATGGGAATCCAGAGAATTGGATAATGAAAACAATATTATCATTTCATGCAAGGGACAGAGAGCGTTAGATTTTCATCGAAAAGTCATAATGCCTAAGTAACTTAACCACTGGGAATTGCAAGCAAATGAATTAAAATTTTAAGTCTTATTTTCACAAATATTGAACAAATACCTAGAATATTCTGTACCCATTGTTTTTCTTCATTCCTTGTTATGTAAACGATATTTAAAATGCAAATAACGCTGGTCACGATGAAATCGTAGTACTTCATGTATTTTTGTCCCGTCGATAATGTGAAAGACATGTCATTACTATTGCAAATCTAGCAAACTGATTATGAGGCGGTTTGAGACATTTTTAATATAAAAAAAGTGTGACGTAATTGTTATTCAAATTAAATGTACTTATCAGGACAATGTATTTGCAAATGAATTGGCTAAGATATCAGCAATGAATTGATTGCTTAAAAATAATATATGTTGACGATGAAAATGTAGTGAAAGACAAAATGTCAAATCTACTCTTGCCATGTATTATACATTCCCAAGATATATAATTAGGAATGATGAATATCTATATGAAGTATGAACTTAAGTAATATTTGATATTATGTGAACAATAAAGCCTTCTGTAACTCAAGGTAAGTTAACTAAATTGGAATGTAAAAACAATAGTTCATTACATTGCACATTCACTAGATTTTTTCTCACGTCTTTGAAATTATTAGTTACATGAATACTGAGAGAGTTAACATAAATTCCTTAGCATATTATTTGGTCAACAAAGGTAAGCATCTGTAATTAAATTAGTTCAATAGCTTTTCACAAAGAGTATTATTTTAGTAATATAGGTAAAATATGGAACTTCTTGCAACACATTTTTTGAAGAGAAGTTTCAATATTGAAAAGACAAAAAATAAATAAAACAAATGAAACTCTAGAAAACGACCACTCAGAATGTTTAATTTGTAATTTATCTTCAAACCACTTGGATAAGTAATAAAATACATAGTAACAGAATTTATCAAGTCCATACAAAAATAGAGTTTGATTAAACAAAGAGGTGATAACAAGACGTGTGTGGGAGAGGGTAAGCGGCTCGTAATCACAACGTAACAAATAATATTTACACTTCGATTATCGCGTGTCGCGAGCTGCCAATAACATTGATAAAAACAAATTGATGACGAAACATAACACATTAACACATAATAAACTGTTTTAATCTCATAATCTCGAATTACTAATACAACATAACTAGCCACTTCATTATCCAAACATCCAGAAAGTGGACGTCGTGTCGTATCAGGAGGTCAAGATGTTGGCACAGGACAGAAGGTATTGGAAAGGGCTCTATCGACAAGGTCAAAAAACCTAAAATCAAAGAAGATCCAAACATACAGAGAGCCATTCATCTGTAGATTAAAGGAGGCAACGCATCTGCAATTCCAGATGTCTATGGGCAGCGGTCGCTTGGCTTGTTCAGCACGTCTAGGTGGCGGCTTGATCTTTTGCCACCTTATAGTATAGTAATAAAAAAATTGTCTGTATTCGGGTGTACCTCATATCACATGTATTAAAGTATAAGTAGATTATTTTTCCTTCTTTTCTTTCATTACACCCCTGTTTGAAAATTGCTGGATCTTGATAACAATAGATTATTCTGATTTCTCTTTGACGTGTTATCCTCTTGGCAATCATTCAAACTTATCAATACAGTCTTAATCGAGATTAAATAAAAATAGCAACGACTGATAGCATTGTTTTTGAAGCCTCGTATAATTCTCACGTCCCAGATAGCAGTTGATATCAGAAGAATTAATGACATAAGAAATTGTTACTTTCTTAATCGATTACAGATTCATCTATATAGTAACGCCTCAATCACACGAGCGTTAAAAAGCGTTGAGGTAGTAGAAATGCGTTTTCATGATCTTTTTTGTTCCGGTTGAATAAAACAAGAGTGATTTTACACCGACTGTATTAAGCGATAAAAAAGCGCCAACGCTGACGTTGAAAAAGCGTTCGTGTGAATGCATTCTAATGCTACACGTGCTTTGCTTCTATAGCTATATTCTTGCGTGGAAGTGAAATCACCACACAAGCGAATGGTAACTCAACACAAAGTTATGCTAAAATGCTGTATTGCTCAGTTTTTAAACCTAATTAACTAACAGTTAAAGGTTTATTTTATGTGTGTTTGCCAGATAAATACTGCCACATAAATACCTACAGAAGTAGCACACACCTACAGAATTCTACATAGAAAATCATAAATGTAAATAACGCAATAATGCTATGACGAATTTCTAATTTGCCACAACTCTGTATACTTCTCTAACTTTTATAGGTTACTAGGTATTATAACACACATATTTCTTTCAACATAACGTTTCAAAATACTCATTAATCTACAATTCGAAAGCAAAGATATGACCAAAAAAACTCTTAATATCATACCAGTCTTCCTTTGACTGAATATTCCCACAAGTACATGTTTCCGTACATGAATTCATTTTTAAAACACTAATAAAATAAACAGCCACACAACTTCTTGCTTATTTCTTTATACTTCTAATGCAAAACTCGATTGTATCGAAGCGTAGAAAGTTCCATGTCAAAATCAAAGCTGTAATCTCATTTGATAAGATAATAGAATAGATATTTGCATATCTAAACTACATAACATTAGTACAACAGTTTGCTTAATAGTAAGAAGTCATACTGAGAAGATGAATGGGTATGGACTCCGAGAAGTCGGTCTGCAGCAGTTCTTATTACAATGACTTGCCCTATTTTAACCAAGATATACACAAATCTGTCCCTAGTAGATATATAGGACAAATGTCGACACAATTTATGTAATGCACTGACTATATTGGCCTCGGAACACGGTTACATAAAGTCCAGCACAGCATTGCGTTTCCGCGCGTCGCATTCCAAATGAAACATCTTACAAGTACGCTTGATAGTCCATCAAGCCGTCGAGCAATCAAGCCATCCAGTCTCGATTTCAATCAAAATTGCGGTCAATATGCCATCAAACCGTAGATTGGCATGACGGTAGCTTCAAGTCAATATAAACGGTCAATATTTTCGTCAATAACGTGAGCCTTCCCGAGTCCATTTTCTTCCTATCCTTTTCTTGTAAGGAAATGATGTGAAGGGGAAGTGGATATGGCGGGGGAGGGGACTTATAAGAAGAATTATCCTCCCGTTGTGCGTCTTCTACGTATTAAGGGTAGACAACGCATCTACAATTGCAGATGTCTATGGGCAGCGGTCGCTTCACTATTTCAGCGAATAGATCGCCTATTAGAATAGTTATACCACTGGCTGACTAAATCTATATGTACGGAATAAATAACAATTCGTATTAAATAGTAGGTTTAAAGCACTTTCCAAAAGTAAGAGACCCATCGGGTCACGAAAAATGCGGGAATATTCGATGACGGAAAAAACAAATGAACCAAGGGTTTTAGCGGAACCGGTAAAATAAAAGAAGGCTACGAGGACAAAGATTCTGTTTAAAGAGAACGCGACTGCAGGCACAACGCAAGAAAGCAAGAAAGACATCGTATGTCGTTTAACAATACTCTGTAACAATAATACATTCGTTTTAACATATATTAAACGTAAGTCATTGTATTCATGCTCATGTTTCCTTTAAGAGAAATAACTTTAATTAAATTCGAGGATATCAAGTGAAGTTGATAAAGATGACAGTCTTTACTTAGCGCAATTCTTTGGCACCTGTAATCTTGCTATCAGATTACTATAGTTAAAAGGATTAAAGTATATTTATTCATTAAGTTTGTTGTTTTGTATAATCTTATACGTAGTTTATTGCATGTTCAACAAACAAAACATTAATAGATGGACAAACCCATGACAATATGCTAACCAAAACGCGTAACTCGTAAACATATATCATACTGAGCAGATACATTTGTTTATTTATGTAGTGATATAAGTATGTATTGTAGTTTCTATTTACCTCGTGCAGTCCTAGTCACGGTGTAATAACGTGACCAAGCGATTGTCGCTGGCGTGACGTATCTCTACAGATTGATCTCCGATGACGTCAGTGGTGTACTTTTAATATCAATGCAATCAAGGTATATCAAAATATATCTATTTATTAAAAGATAAAATACTATATTAAAGTTCTATCAAAGTCACAATGATGGCAGATAATTCGTACACAATAAAATTAGAATTGTATAGAATGCTTTCTAAAAACAGGGTGGTTACCCAAAGAACATTCGCTACGAAGCGTTTCTATAGCGAACGTCAAAAATGTATGAAACAAGCAATGTCGTTCGATATTTCACACGTGAAAATCCTATGACTTATCGAATGTCAATGTCAGTTTTATACATTTTCGTCGATCCTGTTGGCGCTAGTCGAAAGACACTTTGGATAGCCCCCCAGTTCTCTTCTACTACTATGTAACTACATAAAGATCGTAGCTAAGATTTTTGTTTACATTGATATCCTTTTCGTATAGTTAACAAGTATGAAGTTTTAACATCTTACTAAGGTACCATGTTATTGTGTATGGGCAGAACAAATGAATAACCAAATTTCAAAGTCACTGAACCGAAATTGAAGTGCATTTGCAAATCTTGTACAGCACTACTCATTACATCAATAGATATTTTAAAAAAAGCTCTATTATTTTTTTGTTATTATAAACTTTGCTTTGGACAAATAAATTTTTCTTGCACTATGAAAACACTAGAAAATATATACCGCAAACAATATAAAATAGTGTAAACTTTTGGCACTTTCACAACGAGTATGCAATGCCAAGAAAATGTATAAACACAACACAGCTAAGGGCATTGCAAGGCTGAACTATACTTTCAAATAATTTAGCTATTTGTGAGTTACTAAAGACAAAATATCTACAGACACTCCTTCTAATCATGAAGTCGACCTTCATAGTGGCGTGGCGTAACTATGGTAGTAATATCTTAGTAGTTACCATAAATATATTAGCTTTTCAAGGACAACATGGTACATAATTTGATTTATTATATGCAATACTCTGATACTTGGAAATTCAATATTGTATTTGGATTTTAAATGTAACTGTGTGATAACAACAAATAATTAAACTATGGCTTGTTTTCCATTACCTAAGCGAGAAATAATAAGTAATAACATTGTCAAAGTAATGCTTAAAATGATTTTTATGTAATAATTAATAACCTAATACTCACTTGACTGGTTTAGTCTTCATCCAAACAGGTAGGGTAATCCCATCACGTAGTTCAGGGTCACTTGAAGCCATTATTAATAATGGAGAAAATTTTAAAATGAGGGAAGTTAAAATACTCAATATAAAACTAAATACACTATTTCAAAAAACAAATACGATAATTTTAAACCACAAATTACAATGAACTGAATGTTATACTAAACTGATTGGCATATAAATCTTATCATGAGCAAAAAAGATAAGAACTGTGTTACCAACATTAAGAAAAATTACTGATATTCTATCGTATACAAACTTATTATAAACAATATTAAAAGATAATAAATAAATTACAGCTCAAGACACTGTTTGAGACTCGATAGATTTCTTACAAACTGATGAGCCAGCCATCTGAAAAGATAACATGTGATGTTTTTTAACAAAACAACAATATACATATGAATACAATACATGTATATAATTACTTCGCAAATATATAAGTAGTGATGAACAATCATTGTTATTTTAGATTAACAAGGAGCGTAAGAACCAGTGCCAGCGGATAAAGAACCTTATTGCTGATACAAATAAGGTATACTTATATATGAAACTGGTGGAAATAAGTACTAATTAAATGACTGGAGAATTGTTAGACAAATAAATAAAACTATATCAATGACACATAACTCTTCACAATGAATATTAGCTTTCAATGCTAGTCATTTTAGTTAAATTATGATACTCTTTGATACAACATATTGTGTGGTTTATTATGGACAAAAGATTGAGTATACCTATTGGTACACATGATTTTTATCTTTTCTGATACGATTTTTATGTATATTAGAGCGTAATCAGTGAAATATGATAAATATATCCCCGATCCCCGAAACTCAATCAACTAGAGTATGATTAGTTATGTGAAACATATTGTATGTGAGTTCAAGTTTTGATGCACGTCATATAAACAAATACATGGCATTAGTAACTGAAATAAATAGTAAAAGAACTTACAATAGCAATATGTTCAAATGATAAGTATTGAACAAGCATCGTAGAACAATTTTTAGAACTCCGCAACAAGCAAAACAGGAAAACGGGAACCAAACAAGAACACAGAATAAATCAGAAAATAGAAAAAACACATTCAAACCACAGATGATAGATATTCAAACGGAAACACATAGTGTTACAAACTTTTATGTAATTTTTTTGTGATTTTATTGGACCATGTATTTTGCTCAAACAAAAATGATATTTTTGGGACCTTTTTAGAATATTCTTAATATTTTATTTAATTTTGTGGCTTTTACATCGATTTAATGGTTTACAAAAGAAAAACCAAAAACATATCCGTCAAACAGCGCAGCCGGTGACATGTGACATGGCTTAAAGGTCTTTGTTACCAGGCCATAAAATCTCAAAAAAAAAAAATGACATGTGACATTGACAATTCGCAAATTCTGTTTATATAAAATTATATATTACAGGTTTTCTTTAAAAAGTTTATTATATTTCCTAATTTCACTATAAATGTGAATTACTTTGATTTATTTTTCTATTCAAATAATATTCTCAACCAAAAATGTCTAAGGATAATGAAGAACCGACAGATTTAGACTGGATCCAACTACGTCGTGATATGGGAAAATCTCACCAAGTTGAAACATTTAATGAGAAATTTAATCGAAAGTTTGGCGAAAACCCGTTTGTTCCCATTGGTATTCTTAGTTTTATTTGTTTTATTAGATGTTACTTCCATACTTTAAACTATAGTAAAACTGGATACTTTATATTATGACGTTTTTATACTAATAATTTGTAAAAATTAAACATTATGTAATTTTGTAGGTTGTCTTGCAACTGCTGGTGCATTGTCCTATGGCCTCTGGTGTTTTAGAACAGGAAGATCACAATTGTCACAGCAAATGATGCGAATGCGAATTGTTGCACAAGGTTTTACGGTTACTGCTCTTGTGGTTGGCGTAATGCTAACTGCAGGGAAATCACTTAAATAGTACGCTTTGTTTACTAATTTGAAATTTATCAGTACATAATAAAAAATAATGCAATTTACAGAAAAACTGTGGAAGGAATAGTTCTAATAGCTTGATAATTTATTTTTGATAAATTCATGTGTAAAGTTTAGTTATAATAAGTAAATAAATATAGTAAATCGCATAAAAACCATTACTGTGTTTACCCTGCCATTTAGGTTAAATAATTATGATTTTTATTGTGTACAACAAAGTAATATCTGAGTTTCAAAAGGAATTGTCTTATGTTTTATGTTCAGACTTGATAAAATATGCAAATGATAATTATGTTTTACAAAATACATTTCTTAAAAGCTTATTAAGGTTCATGATAAGAACTTGTTTTCGTTAAAATTTTTGTAAGAAAAAAAATTACAAACCTGTATTACAATTACATTATTATTTGAAAATAACAAACATTTTGTTATTAAAAGATAGGTTTTAATCTCATTTTTAAACTCTGAAAGTATAAAGTGTTTTTAGTTTTATTCATTTAAGTCTTTATCCACTACCTTCACCAAAGAAGAGCATTTGCAATATTGCTAGTACAATTCGAAAAAATGTATGGGACTGCAGTTTTTACCCTGCACGGTTGAAACTATGTGTTGGTTTTAACATATTTGCTCCCGGTTGAAAACTTATAAACTAAATAATAAACGCTTTTAAGTTTAAGATCGTGAATAAGTCCAAATCCTTTCCTAGTTATTAACTTTAACGAAAGGACCATTTTTATTGCAAGCTTGGTCTAATGTAGCCGCAGGGCCAAAAACAAGCTTAGACGAAGGGATATGGTACCACAACTTACTCTTTGATAATTTCAATCCGTCAATGTCATTGTCATCCAATCTGTCAGTCAACTCCAAAGCAAAGTAGAATTGGGTTATTTTGCTATAATTTGGGATTATTTTATAGTTTGTAATAAAAAATAACACGATATTGATAATTTTAATTAAATCCTCTTTAGTCAAGCAATGAATGGTTTCATAGCAGTACATTGTGGTAAGCATCGATGGCATATTATTAATTAATACTTTTATATCGCCTTTGTGATTTTGTATTGTGTATTCGCATGCAGTAAAAACTTATAAACAAACTTTAAATGTGCTATATTTATCGTACTTTGTCCTTTAATTCTACTAGCATTTTTAAAATAAAATGTATGTAAAATATTCTTTAGGTGCAGGATATCATAGTGATTTATTGAAGAAGGAATATCAGAAGACTTGCTATGCGGCTTGTAGAAAAGCGGTAGAAGCACTGCAAGCCGGCGGCAATGCAGTTGATGCTGTTGAAAAAGCAATAATAGGTAGGTTAAAAATATTGCTTGATTACTTATAAAAAATAATGTAAATAAATCATGTGAATTTGTGCTTCACAACATATTTAACTAGATTGGTATTTCCTAACTTGTACAACTTATCATTCACTACATGTGTGCTAAATTAGAATAATACTGATTCCCACTTAAAATTTAAATATTACAATCTGACATAAACATTATTATTTTCTCAGAATTAGAAAATAGCTCACTGACAAATGCTGGATATGGATCAAACTTAAGTTGGGACGGCTCAGTGGAATGTGATGCTTCTATAATGAATGGACAAACACTACATTTTGGAGCTTGTGGCGCAGTCTCAAATGTTTGGAACCCTATCACTTTGGCAAAACATTTATGTCTCAGACAATGTGAAAGCTTATCTTTAGGAAGAGTACCACCATGTATACTTACAGGACAAGGAGCCAAGACCTGGGCGGAAAGAATGGGACTGGAAATTGTGGACAATAAAAAAATGATCTCAGCAAGAGCGTTCCGCAACTATAAACACTGTAAACGGAAATTAAAAAAGTATTCTTTACAAAATGATATAAAGTTTAGCCCTCTAGATACAGTTGGAGCAATTTGTGTGGACTCTAACGGGATTGTTGCCGCTGGGGCAAGCTCAGGGGGTGTGTCTTTGAAGCATGAAGGGAGAGTTGGTCAAGCCGCTTCTTTTGGTAGTGGTGTTTGGGCTATGATGAGCCGAGATGGCGTACAACCCTCTGTTGCTGCCTGCACTTCTGGCTGTGGAGAACATCTAATAAGGACACAATTAGCAAAGAATACAGCAGAAAGTCTTTTAGGGCCTTCTCCGGTCATAGGCCTAGACAAATGTTTGAAGGAAAATTTCCTGGAGTCACCATTTTTATGGGATGTGCCGGAAAGATTTGGTGGATCTTTAGCATTAATGTTCAACCCTCAAGTAGGGGAAGGTGAATTATTGTGGGGACATACTACAAAAACAATGTGCATTGGATATATGTCCACAGATTCCAGTAAGCCAAAGGTATTGTTAATTTACTATTGGTATACTTTTGTATTAAATTTAATATGAGTATAATACAAGTAAACTGTTTGTTTCAGTGTGTAATATCCTATCTGCCTCCAAAAGTGGAGTCAGGACACAAGGCAGTTGTTTCAGGAGTTCCTTTCAAAGTTACCTTGCAGCCGAACCCAGTCCTGCAATGGGAAATCAAGACTGAAGTCAATTTAAATGGATCTCATTAATTTTTAAGATAAAATAAGTATCGAATTTGCTTGAAATATAGTGGACAGTATTTTTCTTTAATCATAGATCTCAAAGTTTTGTATTACGATTTTTATGTGAAATAGTGATGAAAAATAATGTTGATTTTAGATATATAATACATATTGACAAATTGCATAAGCATTATTATTTATTTGAAAGATAAAATAATATTTTTAGTCTATATGTTGAATATTCAGCCAGTATACAGTACATCATTTTAATTCCTCAGATTTGCAACCAGTTTCTTGAGTGATTTTCAAATAAGTATGTTATTGTGGAAAAGGCACATTATTAGAATATAAAAGTAAACAGATTTTTTAAAATGTTTTATATTTATTGTAAAAAGTGCTATTACAATCGTTTAATTCGGTGAGGCTTTTTAAGTACGTATTTTCTTCTATAGAACACAAATATGCACAAGCGAAGAAATTGTTCATTTAAAATATTAGTAGAGAAACCTAAATTCTTAAAGCACCTAAAAATAACACCAACATTCCTAACATTTTAACATATTGTTTTAAATTGAAAATAATAAGGCACTGATTATGTGAAAAAAGTTCCTACAGATTAGTTACCTAATGAAATGGATATTTTCAACTTACACAAATAATGATTTACAGTCCTAATTGTCATTAAAAGTTACAATAATATCATTTAATTCGACAAGACCAATATCACAATCTAACAAATCACAACAGACACTTTCAACTCTTTCAATGATAAATTACATTTATCCATACTAAGAGAAAAGAAAGCTTAACTAAAACGCAAGTCATGCTATAAAGCCTTGTACAGACTAAGATAGTATTTTAGTCGAGTAGCAAGTTACAAGTATCCAAACAAAGGATTTACTAATCTATTCTACTAAAATGTTGCTGTTCGGACACGTTTAGGTACTAAATTACTACCCTAGTGCGTACGTTTAGGCTTAAACGAGTTCGAACAGTAGTAAACCCTTTGTTCGGATAAATGCTACTTGCTACTCAACTAAAATACTATTCTGGTGCGAACAAGGCTTAAGAGGAAGTTCAAGGATGCCAGTCTTATGAGATAAAGTCAATGGTTACATTAACTTTGTTCCTGTGTCAAAGCGTCTATTTATTAGACCATTTTTATAGCCATTAAAGTCCTAATTTGAAAAAATGCTCAATTTTAGTTCAACAATTTTTGTCTTCAGCTTTAAAACTCCCCTGTAGACTTATATATAGTTATTAAAAAGTATATGGGGTCAATACAAGCCCATATGTTTCCCTACAGTCGACCTTATATCTAAAACGTAATTATATAAAAATTATATTAAAAAAATACATATTTGTACTACGCCAAATGAAATGCTCGTCGTAACGAAATTATGCTTAATAAATCAAATAATAGAGACAATTTGACAACACAAAATCTTTCTTTTGATATTAGAAAATGTCTTTAAAAATAAAAAAAATACATACATAGATAGACCCTTTATGATGGCAGAATATATTTAAACAATTGACGTATAAAATTTTATTAGTCATGAGATTTTAAATTAAATCTTATGGGCACTGGTGTAAAATTAATTGTATATTTTTTCTAGAACCAAATGTTGTGTAATCTGTTTGAACAAAATAAAATGTTCAAACAATTAAATACCGTGTTTTCAATACGAATTTCGATATTTATTTAATTAAATTCATTATATTGTAGGTGGGTATTTCAAAGAGTCTATCTATAAATAGAATAATTGGCAGTTTTTATATTAAATCTATGAGTTTTAGTTTAAGACAAAATATTTTTACTTAACTTATTATAGTTTGTGACCAGTTTATAATATAACTGTTAGCGAATGCTTGTTAATTTTATTATTATTAAATAGTTATATTGAAATTAACCAATATATAATCACACAAAAATAAGCTTATTTCTATTGATAAATTAAAATACATTAGATCATAACTTAAAATGGAAGATTACATTAATTAAATAAATCATTAATATGTCAAAATTAATAAATATAAGCTTGAATGTATCATCGATATTTTAAGTACAAATATATCGTTTGAATTAGAAAAATATATACAAAAGTAAAACTAAATAAGCCTCAAATTATTTTTTACCGTAATCTCAATACAAAATTGTATAGAAAAGAATAAAAAAAATCAATTTCCAAATAAATGCCTAACTAATACTGTCATATTGTCATCAAAATATAATTATCATTCCATTCGTTTATTCAATCATTATTTGAGATACAGTCGAACCTTCATAAGCGAGACTCCAAGGGACCGCAATATTTGTTTTCGGGTATAGAGGTTTCTCTCTAATCCGAATTTCTGGCTTTTGAAAATAGTCCCTCGGAACCATACTGTGGCTCTCGCTTTTAGAGGTTTCTCAATAATCCAGTTCTCGGTTATCCGGGTTCGACTGTATATTACATCTCATTGCAAATGTATTCCTCAGTCATCATACACAACCATATTCATACCAAATCGCTGATTCCTTCGAGTTTTCTGGTTTTTCGCGGTTTATTCTATCTTGATCCTCTTCCTGTAAATCTTCGCCTGCGGCAGTCCGGGGCGCATCAGTTTGATTGTCAGCGGGAGATCTGTCGTGAGCAGTTTGACAAGCACCATCTCCGATTACAGTCGATATTCTATTATAGATCAAGTAAGTTGGATTTTCTTTGATAGGAGTACTCTGGGGTTTAGAGTTGAGAGTAACGTCGGGGTTGTCGTCCGCCAAGTACACCGTCCGTCTTGAACCGGCCGTCCCGAACACTGGTGAAGGTGTAGACGCTATGAGGAGAAAAGTTACATTTTTATTTATAAAATAAATACTTATACATGTATTCCTGAACCAATCACCGAGATTGATGTTTTTTTTTTAATAAAACATAGTTACCTGCAGGCAAGCTAGTATCCCCTTCTAAACCTTGACCTTGGTAACTATTCCTATGCGTGGGCGGCACCGCCTTGTGCGGCCTCCGCCTCAAGGAAGCTCGGATCAAGGCGTCGTCGCCGCCGCCGCCGCCGCTGTGCGCGGACGCAGTGGACAGTCGCCGCGCGAAGTTCCCCTCGTTCCCAGCCAACCTGCTCGGATCGAGGCTGCACACAGACCCCTCCATATTGTCAGGTTTCTTAAATATTTCCTCATATCTTCTGTAACCCGAATCGGAACTATGTCTCGGCGATTCGGTGCTCATATTTGAGGAACCTTGGTCTTGTTCGCAAATTTTAGAAGATTTATCGAACTCGTGGCTGCCCGGATCCGATTCTCCGGATTCTGAACCGGCCAGTGTCAGTTGGGATTTTGACCGATTTTCGTCCTCGATTCTCTTATTGTTTCGTGTTGGTACTTTGTTAATCAAATCGGTCCCGGCTTTCCTTACTCTTTTAACGAAGGAAGCTCCGAAACCGCGTCGTTTGGGCGTACAATTATCGAGCTTCTTATAATGCTCCATAATTTTTTCTTCCAATTTTTCTTTCTGTCGACACAGAGCGTTAACTTTGTCGGCAAACATTTTCTCCTCTTCGTGATAGTGCTGTTTGTCTTTTAATGAATGTGCCAACAACTCGTGATATTGCGTTAAGAGCTGTGACACATGGTCCATCAGAGAGCGTCTGTCGGCGTCTAAGCTTTTGTTCATTTGAATGAGCATTTCGCAATGTTGATTAGTTTTGCTTATTTCTAGTTCCATGCTTGTTATTATTTCAGTTTTTGTGTTTATTTCACCGGACAACTCGGTGTTCTTTAATTTCAGTTGCGTTACTTCACTTCGCATTTTTCTATATTCATCTTGCATATTTTTGTATTCATTTTTTAATCTTCCACTAACCGTAAATAGATTTCTGAAATCGTCTTTAAGTTTAGAATGCTCCGTTCTTAAATTAGTTAAGTTTCTCGATTCCTTTTTCAAGTTTTCTCTTTCCATTTCAACTTCAGCTGCCTTCTTTTCGAAGTTTACAATTTTCTCCTTTAACTCTCTATTCTCAAGTTTGAGGTCTCTCATGGCAATCTTGACTGGCTCTTTTTCACTGAGCAACATTTCATATTCAGTATTTAACTGTTCATGTAGAGTTTGCAATGCTACTTGATCTCTTAATAGATTGTCTTGTTTGTCTTTTAGAACTTCAAGTTGTTTTAATATTTCTTCTTTTTCTGCAGCTAACTGGCTGTTTGCAAGTTGTAAAGTCATTTGTTGCGATATTAAGGAACCATTTTGTGAATTAAGTGTGGCAACGTTAACTTCTAATTTAGCATTTTCAGCTTGATAGTGATCTAAGCCGGCTTGAATCGTCGCCAAGAGTTGCTCAGTTTGAGGGTCGGGACCTTGATTCTTTTCATGATTACAATAATGAGGAACCAAATTAGTCATGTTAGCTTTAGAAGCAATGTCGAGTATTAAACCCCCATTATCTGCATTGGTGATTATTTTTTCTAATAATTCCTCCACATTAATATCTTTCGACATTATCTCTGAAGCACTGATACCCAGTTTCTCAAAACAGTTTATGAACTTGTCACAGTTGACTTTTTCTGTAATCAAATCTCTTTGAAGAGTTTGAATCGTTTCAGAATCTACTTTCTTGTGCGATTTTAATTCTTGTGTTTTTTGCTCCAAATCTTGAAGCCTAGTTGCCATCGTCTGACTCGCATCGAGTTCTCGAGTTATTCTTTCAATTTCTTTATTCTTCAATTCTATATCTGTACTTATTTTATCAATAACTACGTCTTTCTCCTCTACTGCCTCTTTTAATTTATTAACTTCTCTCTGAAGGTTGTGAGCTTCCTTTTCACTGTAAGTTAATTTTGTCTTTAGTTCTTCAGTTTGAATTAAAAGTCGCATTGCTTTATCGGCTTCAGGTTTAACGCTATTTAATTCTTTCGTCCTACCGTCTAAAGATTTTTCCAAATCATCAGCTCTCTTTTGTATCGAATCGCACAACATTTGAATTCTCTGTTTATCTTTCGTTAAGGATTCCAAATGTTTTTCAAAATCTTGTAGTTTATTTTTCTCCGACTCTCTATCTATTGACTGTCTATCAATATACGCTTTTTTATTGTCCAATGAATCTTGTAGTTTTCTGTTTTCTTCCAATGCATTTTTGAACACCTCTTCTAATTCCGAGTTCTGTTGCATGAGCCTGTTACAATTTTCTTGAAGTTGTTCACATTTCAACGTTAACCGCTTCTTTTCCTTTTCTAAATCTAAAACTTTGTCGCTACCATCGAGTATGGACTGTTCTCTTAAATTATCAATCTTCGATAACAGTCTCTTGTTTTCTAATTCTAGTTTTAAAGCTCTAGCTTGTGCGTTACTGGTTAATTGTTCGGATAGACTATTTTCACCAGATTCTATTGTGCTTTCGCATTCATTATCTGTGTCCAAGTTGCTATTATTACTTTCACTGAGCATAGATCTCGCAATATATTGTAAATGGTTATTTTCTTCAATAAGTTCCTGGATTCTTTGTTGATCGGCATCTCTTTCCTTGAATCATAAAATTATTCTATTTAGTATTGTACAAAAGTCCGAAATGTAATTTCGTTGTTTACTTACCAAAGCAATATCGTTAGCTTCTCGTTTCAATTTGATCATGGCCGCTTCTAAAGTGAGACACTGCTCTGCCCTCTTCCTGGCGCGCTGCAACTGTTCCTCTAGCACATCCCTGGAGTCCATTAACGCCTTGTTGTCCTCACGCAGTTCCGCCACGCGCGTCTTGTAGTACTCCGCATCGGCGAGACGATCACGGTACCTTTGTATTTCTTGCTCTAGCCTAAAATTTATACAATTAAACAAGAGTTCCAAACCTTACTTCATAACTATAATTTCATAAAGTAAATTAAACTTAATATGTGTTATTTTGTAGTTTATACCAATAGTGCACACCTCTCACATCGTTCCGCTTTTTCTCTTAAAGCATCGACTTCATCCCTGTATCCCGCAGCTTTCCTAGCTTCATTGAACCACTCCTGGCTGTCTGAACGTAGCTTGGTTAGTAACAACTTCGTATGTTCTAACTCTTCGCGACATTCGGACAATTGTTCCGATTTTTCTTCCCTGAAATTTAATTCGATTTGTTATAGCTTCATTCAAGTGTATTGCTAGGAAAAACGAAGTCGTCTAGGAAGGTAACATTTTATGAAGTAAGAAATATTTTGCCCTTTTCGGGAGATAAAGCTTAGGGTCGACTTACAATTCCTGTCTTTGTTTTCGGAGACGTGCTTTCCAATCTGCAAGTTCTACAGCCAAGTGTTGGCTTTCACTGTTATTCTGATTAACGTTCTGAGTGGATGGATTCTTGCTGCTTTTGTTTTCGCTTTCAGTCTCACATAGGCCCTCATTGAGTACCAAAGTAGCCCAATTCTGAAGATAGTGGTCCCTTTCTTTAGCCAAACGTCGCATGTGATTGAACATTGCCGGTGATTGGAAGAGATCGATTGCGTCCGGTGTTAAAACTACGGTTTGCATGTCTGTTACCTGTGAAATTGTTAATAAGGTGACGTGTTAAAAAAAATCTCAATTCTCAATGACCTTAAGGTGCATACTTGACACTTGTGTGTAAATTAGGAAAAAAATGCAATTGGTTTCAATGCGGCGTAAATTGTTTGTTTAACAGTTTCAGCAGTTGCGGTAAGACCTACCGATTTAGCGTGATTTAGTCATATTGGATTTCTTATATATGCTAAAAGAAATTACTTAAGGAGACATTCTTTGGAAGTTTAAAATAATTATGTTGTACTTTTTATAAAGGAAATTATCGTTATTTATAACGTGCACAGGTTTAAATAGCTAAATAAATATCAGGTTTCCTTTTGACACGGTCATGACATACTTCCCTCGCTTTTTCCACATTCACACATTAACGCATGCACGCTCCTCAGATGAGATTGTATCAAATGTCAAAATTTCTTTTTTTTATCTTAAAAAACATGTATTATTTTCTACGATTACTGTGTATAAATTGTCTTTTATATTATTTACTAAACCAGCAAAGGCGAATACAATTAATCACTTAAGTAACGACCGTAAATATCCGCGGAAACCGGAATAATCGGTTTACGATTTACAATTTCAATAGTCGTTGTGTTTCCATTGTCTAAACACCGTAACAAAAACATAATTAACTCTGTTTTAAATAAGAGTGATTACAATGTTTTTGTACAGATTTGTACGTCAGTGGTTCACGGTTGTACATCAACTAGACGTATACGTAATTTTCAAGGTTTAAGTACCAGCAACGCCATATAAAAAGAACATAAATACATTTTAGGATACGTAAAGAAGCCGTTACATACGAGTATATTCTAATAAGGTGTTCTTGTAATGTAATGGTATCTTCGTTACGCTTGTGTAGTTTGCTATGCGGGTCACAATTACGTCTCACGGACCACCATACATCTGATATGTAAATGACAGTTACAAATATATTAAATGTTCCGCCTATAGAAAATCGTAAACTATACAATTTATGATGGTAAATCTTAATATGTACCGTAAGTGTACATATATAACTAAATATGTAACCTCGAGTGTTGCAAATGTCTATGGGCGTCAAAGATCACCTTGTTGATCTAGCTGCATGTTTGACCCCTTATCTGATTTAAAAAAAAATACGATACTTTTACTGTTTCACGTTATCACTCCCAAACTTTTATATTTTACATGATTATCCCTCCTTCTTACTTTTTAGATATATATACTAATCACAGGTTTACCAATTTTTACAATCATAGGCTATTCTGTATGATTAAATTCATATAATTATAAAAGATAATTAGTTTTAGTAAATATTAATAACTAGCTGCTGTTCGCGACTTTATCTGCTTTTGAAAAAAATATAGCCCATATTACTCGGGGATAATGTAGCTTTCTAATGGTGAAATAAATTTTGAAATTAGTCAAGTAGTTCTCGAGTTATTTCAATATATACAAAATACAAAGTTATAAAGAATAACAATAGTATTGATTACTAAAGTACACTAAATTTTTCTAACATAATTTTGCTCATTTAAAGAAAATCTATGCTATGTATCTATTGTTCTAAAGTTTATTGTAATGTATGTCACTCATCCTGATGACATTATACATGGTGATATTTCTTGAATGACAATTATTTCTTTTATCATTAGTCATTTACTTTTATGACATAGGAAATTGATTATTCAAAATATGTGTTTATCTCTTTATAAACAACCATATATTGTTCATTATGTAATCTATTGCTCTTAGATTTTTTGTTTACTTCTTTTAATATTGTATAAGTAGTCTTAAGACATAGAATTGATAACCCTAAAGCGTAGAAGTTTGGTAAACCCTACAAAATTGCTACAAAACAATACATCATTAAGCCTGCTACAGACGCTCAATTTTAACTGCACAGTTTGACTGACATGTGTAGGCCAGACTGAGAACTGTACAGTTTGACTGTGCAGTTCAAATTGACGCGCGTACATCAGTTTTAACTGCACAGTTAAAAAACTAACTGTTTATAGCTGGCTTTATAAAGACTTTTGGTTAATACTGATTAAAGTTAACTGAATAAAAAAACTCACATACCTGTTTTATACATTCTACAATATTGTGCTGCAAATCTACATCTAACTCCTTTATTCTAGTAATAAATATTTCTTTATTTGGACATTGTACGGCAGCACCGAGTAATAGCAGTAAGAGGAGCTTCATATTTTCTAAACCGTCTCTTGATTCAGGTGCCTTTCCTAAGCATATGCACTCCGGGACAACTAGTAAAGTCATACCTAATTCTTCATCATATAAACTTTTCACATTTTTAATGATTGCATCAAAATTCTTTACCCTACCCAGTATCAATGCTTGGTCTTCCAAGCCAGCTAGCTTTGTGATATGGAAAGAAGGTTCCGGGTCTATTTGGAGATAAACTTGATGTAATATATCTCCATTGAAAAGAGATGCATAGTCTTTGACTGTCTCTGGATTTGTGAGGCATGACTTCAGCTGAAAATAATTATATAATTTAAGTAAATTTAATTACATTAAAGGCAATTTGCATCTTTATTAAAGGGTCCTGTATAAAACCATTTTTTTTATATGACAAAGTGGCAAACGAGCAAGCGGTCACCTGGATACGCTGAAAAAGCGAAGCGACCGCTGCCCCTAAACATCTGCAATTGCATATGCATTGCCTACCCTTAATCTACGGAGGAGGAGACGTACAGTAAGCAAATAATACCTCTTCCTATGCATCCCCTCCTCCGTCAATCCACCTTCCCCTTCCCATCATTTCATTATAAGGAAAGGATAGGAAAGGAAATTGGACTAAAATTAGGCCTCCGGCCATGTTTGATGAATTATGTTTTGTGAGTTACTTTTTTATATTTAACAACATAAGTCATGTTAGTGTATAATATAGTATCACAGTTAAGAAAGTAATTTTAGATAAAATTACGTATGTCAGCCGCTACTTTTGATGAAAATAATAGCATTTTCCATTAAATTAATTATTTTAAGTTATTCTTTTAAATTTAAATCTGTGTGCTGTTAATACTAAAGATATTTATTATTTCCATAATTATTATTTGATAATAAACACGAGAGACGTTTTATAAGATTTGAATAAAAAAATATATAAACATTCTAAGCATTCGCACACCACAAATTACTGTGTGGAGAATTGAAAAACAATCATAATGAAATACTTTTATTTAACAAACATACGTTCCATCATTTGGAACGACCCAACAAACTTATCTCACGGTTCATTCCACTTCTACTTTATGATTACGATCGCTGTGCACTTACCCATGAAACTAAAGGTCCATTCAAGAAGTCTTCAATTTCGGTACCTGACGCAGCCATTGTAACCAAACGTTAGGATGAACAAAACCTACCCCTACGATCTTGACCGCAGAACATGGCATTGAAACAGGTCGAAAAAATAAAACGAGGAGGAAATCTGTTGAACATCTGCGACAAAATTTAGAAAACTCGTAACTATTTAAGTGCAAGCAAAACCGTAACACTTACGCGAGTCGCGAATTGACAAGTTGTTGACACTGCTGGTGACTGTTGATTGTGATTGGCTGATAGACTTGATTGATTATTATTTGGGTTGTCTTTGGTCATTGTCTTTGTCAAATAAAATCGTTTCATTTAACAAAAAACATTCGTTTCAATTTAGATTTACTAGTATTTTTGATTGTAATCCATTAATAAAATAGCTTTACATCATACACTCAACATGTAAAAATCATATGAAAATAAAATTATACATTCATGTTCTTTTTATTTACATATCTTTATTTAAATATTTTTTAACTAGTTTTCTCAATTGGATACATACAAGAATGTGGATGAAATGAAACCGATTTGTTTTAAATTTTTCTATAACTTGTCAGTTAACTGTCAATGTTACTGTCAAAAAAATAGGCGCTTATATCAATGATATTGTTAATTTATTTTGCAAACGTATAAGATTTTTATAATCCATAAATAGAGAAATATAGAAAATGTATAATTTTAGTACAAAAGATATGTAACATTTAACCAGATTTTATTTTCAGGGTTTTGAAAATCTATTAAAAACTATGCATACTTAAGTTTCAAGTACACTTTAATTTTTGCGTTTAAATATATTTAAAATGTTTAGTAAATCTAAGGTGCAATTTCAAGATCAACAACTGGATGATTATGTACTTGAGGTAAATATGGTGACCAATTTTGTTAAATATTTTTAAATTCATAATACTTACTGTCCTATGAAACACATTTTAGAACTCAGTATTAAAAAGTAAATTACAAAGTAAAGTAGATGCTTTGGGTATCATGAGCAAGGAACTGGACAAATGCAGTATGGAAAGGGACAGATACAAAATACTAGTGGAGCAGTTGCAATGCAAGAAGAGTGTTTCCATATGTGTTCAGGACAACAACTATAGGTTCACGAAAAACACTATTAGTGGAGGAGAAATTCTAGCAAGAACTAGAGAGCACAATAATATGTTGAAACTAGAGGTATTTGCAATTATTATTTTATATTGGGACTGTTTGAATAATAGCACCTTATAAAATGTGTTTTTATTTTATTTTATCTGTATTTTATTCTAATAAGTAATAATAATCAATTTAAGTTATAACATATCAATTATAACTTTTGTATGTTTTTTCGTTTCAGGTAGAGACATTAAATAGCAAATTGGAAGAGGCCAATGGTGATATTATGGCATTAAGAAGACAGCTGCAGAAAGTAACTTTATTAGATGAGAATGATTTAAACAAAAAAGTTGTTCAAAGTTCACAGCAAAAAGATTACGAACAATTGGTACAAAACTTGGAAAGAATTCAAAATAAAGTAATTATAAACACTTTTACGTAGCCTAGTTAAAGAAGCTTAAGTTTTCGTAACTTCAATATTTTTTTTTTATTTTCAAACCAATCCAGCTCTCTGAAGAACCCTGTAATAGCCAGGCCAGAATAGTATATCTCTTATGTGGCCTCAATCACCTTTTTAATTACATCAGGATGTATGGATTGTAAATTAGTATCCAAAGAAATTAGTTCTGTATTTTTCCCCATTATGTTAAAGTATTTTAAGTCTGGTTAAGCTTTAACCCTAAGGCCTCATTAGATGGGGTTCGCCATAAAAACGGAGATTTTGTTTATGCATGCAAGTCTGTTTTTATCCCAAACCTGGTCTAATGAAACCGTAGGGTTAAAAGACGTTATTTTATGGCAATAAAGAGTGCAACAATTACTAACATATTTTAATTTTCTAGTATCA
>QDHC01006260.1:167260-177986 GCA_013186455.1 Papilio dardanus tibullus
ATTCATTCCAATATTATTTACGTACATATTTACGCGACGCTCCTAGGTGAGATAAACATCGTGATGCAACCTGCACATATCGCCGAAGAAATTCAAAGATAAGTTTATTCACGCAAAACGCGCTAGTAGTGGAGTTGCGGAAAATGGAGCCCATCATTGTTCAAAACCTTTAACCTTTTATTATTTAGCTAAAATCTTTGATGTCAGAATTTAACACGGGGATCTACTGCCAAAAAAAAATAATTTGACTTTTATTCACAAGGAATTTTTAACAATGTAAGGCCTTTTGCACATTACGTCGTTGCGTAAGCGTAGTTTTACGCGCGTCCAACGAAAGCAGTACCCCATACATGTTCAAACCAGCCCCCACACTGGCGTAACGAAACACGCGTAAAAAATATCTGTTTATTATCCTTTTAAAATATAATTGAATTTAATTTGTTTTAACCTCTTACTAGGTTTTAATATCAATAATAACTGTTGCCTTCGACTTTGTCGGCATTAAATTAAAAAAAAAAATAGAGAAAAAGTAGCCTATAACACTCTAGAAGTCTTTCGTACACTTTGAACAATTACGCTACGATTACGATTCTCCTAGGATACGCTGTAATGTGCGAAAGGCCTTAAATGAACAAAGTGCTCATAGTATTTATTGACCTGGTCCTCGGTGGGCGTGGAGAGGTTCTGCGAGGAGAGCCAGGAGTCGATCTTGGGCGAGAAGTGCTGCACGATGGCGCGCACGTTGACGAGGCAGTTGGCCAGCCGCAGCGCCTCGGCCTTGTACTCCCCGTCGCCCGTCGAGTACCGCAGCGCTTGCACCATACAAATATCTATATTAATTACTAGCTCGACGTCCCCGTCGAATAGTCCGGTAACGTGCTATTACAAGGTTTTTGCTGTTATGTTATTTTCGGCATCTACAGACCCTAATACACCTTTGATTTTTTTCCAGAATTGTCCTACGTATATTTACGGAGATATTATAAAATATACTTGTTTGTTCACTCACTGTTCAAATAAAAAGATAAATGTTTTATTGCTCTCCTGTAAAATTTTAATTTTGCGATTACCGGATTATTCGGTTCGGGCGTCGAGCTTTTATTAGCGACTTCGTCCGCGTTGAATTAAAAAATATAACCTATGTTACTCGGGGATAATGTACCTTTGTAATGGTGATTTTTATTAAATCGTTGCAGTACTTTTTGAGTTATTTCAATACATATAAAATATAAAGTTTTCCTATTAACAATATTAGTATTGATTTTTATATATAATGGAATATTAATACTTGTTAATGCAAACGAAATATTTGATCAGCTGTAAATTATTGCCTTCGGACTTAAAGGTATAAGAATTAACTTTTGTACCTTATTAAATGCTATTTCTCAAGTCACAAATTATATAACCAAAATGTTTTGTTATTAAAATATAAAATTACCCATAAAGAATAGATTATTGAAGACTTGATGCATCCGTATGAGCTCGTAGTAGAGCTGGTCGTAGGAGGCGGGCGTCGGCAGGAACGTGTCCCCGAACGTTATGAACAGGTTGAAAATATTCACCACCTACAAATATAACATTTACTATACAATTCAAATAACCTCAAAATTTTGCCAATTTATAGTTACGACGTCACCATGAATTAAATTGTTTATATAAGCCTACAGGTTCATTGAACCGAGTTCGCGATAAAAATGGACATTTTTCTTCAGCCGTATATTATAAGTCCGTTTTTGTCACGAATTCGGTCTAATGAACCTGTAGGGTATGGAAATATTTAAAAAGCGATATCTAATTCAATTACTTTGTTAAGGCTCTATATTAACTATTAAATAGTATAGAAGTCATCAAATTCTAGATTATGCAACCATAATGTAATTGTTCAAGATTTAAGATTTTTTTTTTTAATTTAAGTTATTCAAATTACACACGCATCACCCTACGTCTTCATTAGATCGATGTCACGCAAAAAAAGCAAAATCTCCGTTTTTATTCCGTACTCGGTCTAATGAAGTCATAGAAATCGAGAACCTCAAATTTTGAAGTCAGTTAAAATTAATCTCAGTATACATATTAAAACAGACACAATTGATTTTTCTAATTCCATTTAAATGTTACCTGTTGCGCCATAATAAATATATTATGTCGTTTCAAGAGCATATTCTCGTTAGTGACGAGGAACTTGAGTAGCGCGATGAGCGCGGCCCACAGCGGGCGCCAGTCGCGCGCGAGGCGCACGCGCGCGCGCTTCTGGTAGCCGAGCAGGCGGCGCAGCACGCCCGCGCACAGCACGTACAGATCACCAGGGAACTTCTTTAATAGGTGACACATCATGAATTCCACTAATAAATCTGAAAACAGGTTTGATATATTGTTAATATTGATTTTTTTATATTATAAAGTGGCAAACGAGCAAGCGGCCACCTGGACTCGCTGAAACAGCGACGCGACCGCTGCCCATAGACATCTGTTATTGCAGATTCGTTGCCTACCCTTAATCTACGGAGGAGGAGATGCACAGAAAGAGGATAACTCCTCTCCGTATGCGTCCCCTCCCCCGGAAAATCCACTACCCTTTCCCATCATTTCCTTATTAGAAAAATAATAGTGTGCCAAACGCACTCAAAACGTCAAAGTCTATGTTTGGCGTTTCCACTTTGGCCCTTCCTCTTTTGACCTTGACCGCCGTAGCCCGACCTAATCTTGTGTATTCCGTTATTATAATAAAGTGTTCATTAACTTTACTGGAGTTTTTCTTGCGATCCAACGATATTACAACACATATTACTAGGTATTAATTTGAAAATAGTCAAAAAAAGAAGTCAAATACAAACTCTTGTAGGGGGCCACAAGCTTTTTCTATTGTTTCAAATGAGCGGATTTATATATGACGACGTAAGTCGTACGTTATCAGAATTACTATGGGTTAATATCACTCGTGGGCGGCACTGGGTGATGTCGGAATCAAGGAATACACTCTGCACTTCTCAATCACATTATAATTAGTTCAGATACATGGCTCATGGCCCATTTATCATACAAACTATGCTTTCGTCACGATATCTCATTTATGATTGAATCAATGTCAGTACTCATCGAACACATTATTCGAATTTAAACTAATTTCTTCTTCTCATTCCGACATATATTATTTTAGTTTCGATGATTCTTTCAATTTTTAACTTAATAAATTGCTTTTGTTTTCTCTTTTACAATAAGACATTAGATACCATAATAACACGAGTTTGGGATGGTCCTGATCTACACAGGTAACCAGTTTCTTGAGGAGCTGGTCTGATTTCTACACTATGTCTCTCCTAACACTATTAATAACTGACTGTGTTCGAAAAACTATTCTGAAACTGATTACACGAATATCCATTTTTAACTTCTTGTCCTTGTTTTCTATTATTGAATTTGTTTCATGCAGTATATTTCAAAAATATAAAAAACTGATGAAAATGCATAAGTAATGTAGCCAATTTTATAGTAATCACCACATTACCTATTAGTGTGGAAGCGAGGGGCTGTGAAGGTGGTTCTTCAAGGACTATTTTCCTGTGCCGCATCGGCAGCCTGTATAATTGAACCTACAAAATATCATATTATTATTTAAAATCATTAAATATTTGAAGTCCAAAATTCAGTAAAGAAATACAAAAAGATATAGCAATTTCAATTTAAAACAGCCCTTTTCTATATCCCGTATAAACGATTTTTAACTAATATTGAGAGTCAATTTGTAATTTATTACCGCTGAATAAAGTTCAAATTCGCGTGCGCGTTGGAGGATCTAATGTAGCATTCCGAAATTCAACCAAATTGAATCGCGAACGCAACAAAATTCTATAGTCACAAAATACAAAGTACAGAAATCAAATAAATGCTTTTTTATTTGTTTGTTTTAAAATCATTGTTTAGTTTGTAATATAAATAGTAGTTTCGCTATCCACCAACAGATGGCGCACTCACGTAAATGAACGCATTATCGATGTGTTATATGTAGTTTACGAAGTATTGTGAAGTATTTATAAAAGTGGCCTATGATGTGTGAGTGAATCCCTCTCCCTATGTAGGTCTAATTATACAATCATATTATACAAAACATTAGGTCTTTTATTTATCGTGAAGGCAGTAAGTCTGTCGGTTCAGCTAGTATGCAAATAAATATTTACCTTAAAAGTAAGATTTTGGTCGTGCATTATAGAATTAGCGAATTGTTCTTCAACAATACAAGTTAAAGTTATAAAGCATAAACTACATTTATTTATGCTCGCTTCACTCTTAGTGTCCGCCATTACTATGGAACTGAAAATAATAAATATTACATAATTAATGAGTTATTTTGTAAAATAAAGCATTAAATAAAAAACTTACCAATATTGAAAGAAAGTGACTAACAAATTAGTTGGTTGATCATTATCGAGTGCTTGAATCTGGGTCAAATTTGGTGGATTCTGAAATTATTAAATACATATAGATACAAAAATAAATGTTTTTGATATTAAAAATCCTATAGACATTTTAAATAATATGCTGTTCATAATATCAACTACCATAAAACACTTAAATTACACGAGAGTTTTAGCCATTTTAAATAGTATAATTATAATAATGTCTTACGAAAGTTTAATAATGTTATTCTAATGCCTCGGCTTTATAAGAGAACGATATAAACGGACTTGGTCCATTGCAAAATTTCCGTTTTTATCCCGATCCGAACCATAGGTGCAGATTTGTGACTATATTTACGCTAAGTGTCTCCCTTAGTGAGTACCTGGTGCGGGGGCAGCGTGGCGGGCGGGGAGGGCGGCGCGGAGGAGGCGGCGGCGGAGGAGGAGTGCGCCAACGTCGTCATGAAGTTGCGGTTCAGGTGCGCCGCCTCGTACAGCGCTAGCAGCATACCTTCCTCACCGCCGCTGCAATATACCGTAGCGAAAAGCTTAGTTAAAAGATATGTGTGAAGTCACGCAAAATACGCGCTAGTCGAGGAGTTGCAGAAAATGGAGCCAATCATAGATCGAACTACATAAGTTTAGTTAAAATAAAAAAGTTAAAATTACGAGACAACCGCAGCTGACTATTATGTACTTAATCGATTCTAACGATAAGGCCGTCCATGCAATGCTACCTTTACTGTTAATGTCAACTTTACCAATGTAATTGCATAAAGTATTAAACAAATAAATAAATACTCACATAACATTAATATGCATCAAAAACAAAGCCTTATCCGATAAGAAGGCGCACAGATAGGTAACATTTTTTTTTAAAATTCAACATTATTCACTACCATAGCACTTTTACAATAACATACAGTCTTTTTCATTAAAAAAAATACTCAATAAGAGAGATAGCAATATATTTTTGTAAAGTGTCGGCCATAGAAACCTATAGTTGGTTTAAAACTATTCTTATAAAACACTGAAAACATAATCGAACCTTGTCCTATGTCCTCTAACTAGTGGCTGTGTATCATCACTGGTGAGGAATATTCCCCCCACCATGCTGGTGAGGGAGGAGAGCCAGCCGCTCGCGTTGCCCCCGCCCTGCACGCCCCCGAATGTTGACATTACATAGTCATTTAAAGCTGCTGTTATAACCTGCCCGTAACTGAAATAAATAAAACACATACATATAAACATATTGAAATAACCTCCTGTAGAAGGTCGGTTGAAAACTATCAGAGGAGAGTCAAACAGAGTACCACTTTCTACAAGAATGTTGCTTCCATATCCTTACATAGTATAAAACAATAACGCTTTTTTATGTTTGTCCCTATATATGCTTGAATCTTTAAAACTACGCAACGAATTTTGATGCCGTTTTTTAATAGATAGTGATTCATAAGGTAGTTTTTATGTATAATACATTTACAATATAGTAGAGTAACACTGATAATTTAGATGTTTTTAACACATGTTTTTTTTTTTTTCGTAAATTAACACATTTTTAGAGCTTACATTGCAAACGCTGCAGTATTTAGTGTCAGCATTTTACCGGTTTGCACCGGTTTAAAGTCGGGACGGGTCGCTAGTAATTACTATTGATCGTCATATAGTCTTGTAGTGAAGAAAACAAGTAGATGCTATACTAATTTACAAAAGTATACAAAGCAAATAATGCTTCAATCTTCATTTTCGATCAGAATATATTAACATACAGAACAGAATATAGTATATTAACATGACTTATTGAAAATGAAAGAAAGTAAACTTACCCATTGAGAGCTAGTTCATCATCCAGTATCGACAACTTAACAACATACGGATTAGCTGATTCTTGTTTCTTATAGTTAACCAAGAACATAAGCAGTAGTACCACATCGTAACCTGCAAATATTAGCATAACAAGGTAAGCTATAACTTGCTTGCATTAAACAATTTTTAAACATTACATTGAATTTTTAATCTATTTATTTAGACTGGTATTGTAACATATTTATGAATAGGAGGCAATGCTCTGCCTCATGGATGTGTTCTTGGAATAATTAACTATTTTAATATTTGAAGGTAATCAGATATATTAAAATATTTCCCCTTTTTTAATCATTATACAAACAAATATGTTAAAGTTAATAAGTTATACTATGTAAACGCATAGTTATTATTAATCTACACTACTTAATACTATAAAGAAAAGAATTGAATTTTTGTATGTACTAAAATAACTCAAGAAGTACTAGGCCGATTTTAAAACTACTTACACTCCAAGAAAGCTACATTACCCCAGAGTAATATAGGCTATGTTTTTTAATTACGCGGACGAAATCGCGAGCAACAGCTAGTTTTAAATAATCTTCAATTTCTGTCAATCGGTCACTAGAGTTAATATTCTTACCATGATGCTGTCTCTCAGTAGATGTGCACAATAACTGTATGAGTGGTTCAAACAATGAGTGCAACATCAGATATTCCACAAGTGGATTTTCATCTATGTTATCAACACCAGTTGCAATCACTAGTAAAAGCTTTATTACCATTGATTTTAAACTATCTGGCACATCACCTGGAAGGAAAACGGACTTTTCGTTTATTGTTCAGTAAATTAGTCTGAATTGAAATATAATTCATGTTCAGAAATCTGTTAATCTGTTTTTAATAAAAGGATAATTTGAGTTAATGACAATCAATGAAGGTACATTGCAAAAACTCATATGTGTACCAGACTTCAAAGTACCCACACAAAAAAAAAAAACATGGTATTTTGTACATATTTAATTTTAGTTATTTTGGTACCTGACAATTACTAGTGGTGGTCAGAAATAAAACTAACAATAGAGATTAAATTAACTCTCAAGAATATTAACAAGAACATTTAGGTTTCCAAGTTAAAGCTGTTGTTACAAATCAATAACCTGTCCATATAGATCCATATAAAGGTCAGTGTGCATTATTGTTTATTTGAAGGTTTGTAGGTGTTGCTATCTACCTGATAGTACAGTGCTGCAGTGTTCCAAAAGCTTTTGCATTTTACAATTTTCATTTCCCAGTAAAATTAATTTCATATTTATGTTTGGTTCTTGGGCTGCTCTTTGATACATTGTTGTTAATAATGCACTGAATGTTTGAAGTGCATACACAAGCCTGCAAATAATTTAATATGGATCATAATAAAAACTATATGCAGAAAGCGCAGTCCACTTTCCCTTCCTATCATTTTTTTATATGGTAATGATGGGACGGGGAAGTGGATTTCATGGGGGAGGGGATGTATAGGAAGGGGAATTATCCTCTTGATAAGGGTAAGCAACACATCTGCGATTGCTGATGTCTATGGGCAGCGGTCGCTTCGCTATTTCAGTGAATCAAGGTGCGGCCACCTTGATTTGCTCGTTTGCTAATTTTTAATATAAAAAAAAGTGACTGTTTTTTTTTGTAATTTATTTCAGAGAGCTTTGAGTATTATTTGACGTGTTTTAACATTGATTACATATTGTAAATGATTATCTTTCAGTAATCAATATTAACATGGGTTTATATCTAAAATAGGACCTTCAAAATAGGACCGGGCATTGTGGCAATTGATGCGGGAGGCCTCTAATTAGCAGTGGACGACGATAGGCTGAGGTGCACGCAAAATATGCACTAGTCGTAAAGCTCCATAAACATAGCCCCTGCTATTACTACTAGCCTGATGTGATGATGATGATCAACCCATATTAAAATAGAACTAAGGTTTAAATTTTGTTTCATTCATAACTTCTATTTTATTTAAATACTGACTAATGAAGAAATATGTTTATCAATCAGTGAGAATGATTTAAAGCATAAAGCATGTTAAAGATAAGATATATCAAATACTGTGATTGCATTGCTACAAAATAAATTGATTATATGAATATTACTATTGATACAGTATTTGAAATATGATTGTAGAAAAAATATTTAATTGTACCAACTATATCATTGGATGAAATACAAACCTTATATGGTGATCTTGACCAAGCATTTCTATGCATTGTGTTACAAGTAAATTCATATTTTCTTTCATATTATTAAGTTGTTCAACAGTCAATTTTTGTATTTCAGCTTCCAGTTGAGGAATTTTCGGTTTAAGTAGAAAAAATTCATCCCAAAAGGTTGGATTATCACTTGTCAAATCTTCTCCTCTAAAGAAAGATTCATAAATCTGAACTACTTTCTCTTTTAAGTGTCTTTTAGACCCAGAACCACTTCGCTTCCTCATAGCCATCGCTAAAATATACTAATAAAACAGTGTTATCACTTTCTTAATAATTCTATTGCCGCACCTACTGGTCATATGCTTTATAAATTACATTTAATATAATAAAGATTTCCACTAGTTCATTAAAATTATTTTGATTCTTACAAATTAGAACAATTATCCTTTTATTTTGTAGAACAAATAAATAAGTTTTTTCGTGGCCGGTCAAAAATTTGCATTTTTTTTGACGTAATGACGTATTAGACTTTGACAAATGTCAAGTGACAAAAAAAATGTCAACTTTGTTTAACGCACGTACAGCCTAAGATATTTCTCTGTGCGTACAGCTTATTTTATTTAAAAAAGCTAAAAAACAGTTTTATAAGTAATTAGTTTAAGAAATTTGAATCAGTAGATTCTATTAACCATCCAGTCCTTTATTTTTTGCGAACAATCTTTTTTTAATGTGGTTTTAACTCTGTGTTCGCTGTGTTTATTTAATCTGTGCAGTGTTGTGTCGTTCATTTTGGTTTTGCATTTTGCGTTTCGCGTATATTTTTCGACTTGTTCGATCGTAAATACAATATATTCTTATTTTACTTATAATTGTTTGAGATGAAATCCAAAAAACGTCATTACTCTTCGTCAGAAGATTCTGATGAATCGAATGCTAGTGATAAATCTAGTAGTTCATCAGATAGCGAAAGTGAGGACTCCTCCGTTTCGGAGCACCGGGGCAAAAAGAAAAGAAAACGTGCCGACTCTTCAGACTCTGATAGCAATTCTGATGACCAAAAACGTTCAAAGAAACGGAAACATAAGAAAAAGAAGAAGAAACACGGGAAGAAAAAGAAGCGTTCAGTTTCCGCCGATCGGGGTAATGTCGAAAGTATATCGTCTTTGAGTGATGGAGAAGTAACATCTAAAAAGAAAAAAAAACACAAGCACAAACATTCAAAGCGTGCGGAATCTTCACAAAGTGAAGGTATGTCTATTTAGAAAGTTAATGGCAGTTTATTTCTTTTATCTCTGTCTTCAAATTGGAAACATGTAGTAATGTAGGTTAGAGTTGACACTCTTTGTTGCGTATCTAATCTGTATTTCAAATAGAATGAGTCTAAGGTAGCCAATAATTAAATTTAATATCTATTTTAGAAGAGCAGCAAGAACACCGTTTGCACAGTGTTGTTAAAGAATGTCGACAATCATCTGATGAAGGAAGCCAGCCACCTCGCACATACTATCAGTAAGTTAATTATTGATTTAAGTAAAACAATCACAGATTTTATCAATATCTCGACGAAAATTTGCTTTAATAATAATGTGATTGTAGAAAAGATTATCCGACACGGCACCCACAAACAGAAAACTATGAAAGACAATGTGAAGTGCAACGTTTCTACCGAGGTTCCAGTAAAGAACGTCAATCATCTTATCAAGAATCATACGGATATGATAGAGGGAATAATGAAAGGTTAATCTATACTAATATTATAAAGAGAGAATCTGTATTTTTGAATTTTTGTATTTTTGTTTGTATTGAAATAACTCAAGAACTACTGGACCGATTTAAAAAATCTTTCACCATTAAAAAACTATATTATCCCCGAGTAACATGGGCTATATTATTTAATTCCACATGTACGATGTCACACACAACAGATAGTATAATTATAAACATTAAATAATATATATTGTATATAATATAAAACCTTAGTTTTGTATGTGTAAATTTATCTATGAATTTGCAGAGTATATGATAAAAGCAGAGAAAGATACAACAACCCACATTATGCGGCTAATGCTGAATATAATAGAAGACCCAAGGAATTTGATGAATATAAAAGGTAAATTGTCTTTTTTAAAATACTGAAAAAATTATACTTTGTTTATGCTTTTTTTTTCAAAACATTTTTTAGTCATTTCCTACGGCTTCATGAGACCAAGTTTGCGATAAAAACACAGATCTTTCGATGTGTGTCTCCTCCTCTGTAGAGTAAGGGTAGGCAACGCATCTGCAATTGCAGATGTCTATGGGCAGAGGTGCTTCGCTATTTCA
>QDHC01006260.1:201220-225813 GCA_013186455.1 Papilio dardanus tibullus
TTCGCGAGAGTTTGGCGTGTTTACGCACACGTGTTGCTCTCGAGGACTGTTCTAAACATACACATTGCATGCTGTCTCAAGTGGATCACGACTTTTAACTTCTGTTTCTTTTCAATATTCACATTGTTTTAACATTCAGTCAAGAAACTTAGGCCCTTCTTACCTTATGTAATACTAGCTGTTGTGCGCGACTTCGTCCGCGTGGAATTAAAAAATGAATTAGCCTATGCTACTCAGGGATAATGTAGCTTTCTAATAGTGAAATAATTTTTGAAATCGGCCCAGTAGTTCTTGAGTTATTTCAATACAAACAAAAATACAAAAATTCAAAAATACAAAGTTTCTCTCTTTATAATATTAGTATAGAAATGAAACCTGTCGTATTTGGTCGATAGCAGTAGTAGTCGACTAGAATAGTATTTTATGTCGAGTAGGAAGTAATTTAGTAACTAAACGTCCGAACAGCAACATTTTAGTAGAGTGGATTAGTAAATCCTTTGTTCCGATACTTATTACTTGCTACTCGATTAAATACTGTCCTAGTGCGAATTAGGCTTTATAGAGGTACGCGTTGCCGACATATAACATTGTGTCATAAAAACAAATGAGTAACTCCTCGTTTTCGGTTATTAAAAAAGAAAGTTTTCGTTTAAGTACAATGACGTTAGTTGTAACGGAATTCCACGCTTGGTTGACGGCCTTTACGGATGGTGAGCCAGCGCCGGAAGACACAGGTGACTTAAGTGCCCTTATAACAAGTGTACATTAAAGATGATTGTGTCATTGATACAATACAGGTCCTACTCAAATCAAGAAAATAATAGTAATTTTAGTTAACACTAGCGACCCGCCCCGGCTTCGCACGGGTGCAAATCGGTCTAATGCTGATACTAAATACTGCAGCGTTTGCAATGTAAGCACTAAAAATGTGTTAATTTACGACATCATATTAAAAACCTCTAAATTATCAGTGTTACTCTACTATATTATGTATCCATAAAAACCTTCCTTATGAATCACTCTATCTAAAACCGCATTAAAATCCGTTGCGTAGTTTTAAAGATTCAAGCATATATAGGGACAAACATAAAAAAGCGTTATTGTTTAATACTATGTAAGGATAAGGATAAGGATTATGATCAAGTTTATGATAAGAACAGAAGGGTTACCCAAAGTGTCTTTCGATTGGGGATATCGCTGATGGAATCGACAAAAATGTATGAAACTGTCAATGATATTCGATAATTCATGTGCTTGTTACGTGTCAGATATCGAACGTTATTGTCAGTTCCATAAATTTTTGACGTTCGCTTTCTAGCGCATGTAGTTTTGGGTAACTCCCCAGTTCTCAACCAAAGGATTGCTTCGCTAAGCTTCGTATTGAAATCTACATATTTTAACACTATATAACAATGCATAGCCGAGCCTTTTGTTGTAACAAGACCCATATACTTGTAACAGTCATAATAAAGTCCCCCTAAATAACAAGATATCATGCAACACTCAAATAGATCTCATAAATTAAATTAGAAACGCGGTGGGCGTTCTTCTCTCGGTTAATGAAGTTATCAACGATGTCGGACGCTGTTTATTACATATTTCAGCATATTAATGCGCATTTGAATTCATTATTATAATTAGTAATATATTTGTCAATGAGTTTATTGTTGATTGACACGCATTCATACTGATAACATAATTATAGTGGATTTGTATTATTCTTTGACAATCGTCTTATCTAAGTTACGTAAAAGGTTAAGATTCTAAGGTAAAGTCTTGTTACATTGGCCGTTGTTAATCTATAGAATTTGTTTTCCTCTGTACAAACTGTGGTCTTTTAAAGACATACTTCACGCTAGAGTAAAGATTTGTTAACATCTCGTAGGCCTTGTTCGCACCCGGATAGTATTTAAGTCGAGTAGCAAGTAGCATTTATCCGAAAATAGGATTTACTACTGTTCAAACTCGTTTAAACCTAAAACTACGCACTAGGGTAGTATCCGTAATTTAGTAACTAAACGTGTCCGAACACTAACATTTTAGTAGAATAGATTAGTAAATCCTTTGTTCGGATACTTGCTTCTTGCTACTCGACTAAAATACTATCCTAGTGCGTACCAGGCTTAATAGCATGAAAATGTATATTGATTTTTGAACAGTCGAAGTTTACTTTTATAATCCAAAGTGCGCTAAATCCATGTTATTGCTAATTAACGAACTTGTCGCAGTGCCATTGAGAGGACTCGCGGGCTAATTGAGTCATCAGTGTACGCGGAACAATTAGAACGTGGCAACAGGCGCGGGCAAACGCTTCGGGATCAGCGTTTGTTTCGGCACAATTGTCAGACCACGCACTTGTATAGAAAAATTAGGTCAAATAAGCGATAGTGGGTCATACAAGGGACGCAAGTATTCTGTGCTCTCTATTACGGCTAGGGGTGCTATCTCTTTGGGTTTGATACGAATTCTTTCATTTCATTCTTTATACTTGTTGATATCTTCGATTTAGATTTTTTTCTGGCCAATTTTTCGGGTTTAAGTTTATTGAATGTTGGAAGAATTGATAATTTTGTTTTCGTGAGTAGAATCAGTGTAAAAATGTTTAGGTTATCAGGCGCTAACATCGAGTACGACAATAACAAATGTCTCGAATTGTCCGCAATATTGTCATATTTATAGCAGTGTGTAATTTACGTGATATTTATCTCTAAGTTTTGGGTCAAACGATATCGTCTAAGTTTACTCAATTAGAGTGAAGATAAAGTATATAGTTAAGTTTATAATATTATTATGAACTAAATGCTTCGACTTCGGTGTTGTAGATATTGTAGTCACAAGTCTCTAATGTTAGGTTACAAAAATAACTGGTCTTATTCAACTAGATTTATACCTAAGTACATAATAATTGATGACCTCTAAATATCGGTGATCGGTTATTCTATAGCCATTACAACAGTTAACAAACCACATTACATCAATCACGGAAAAATATATTTGTCTGTAGAGTGAAATGTCACAACAGAACGCCCGAATAACAACCCCCTTACAATTTGTTGGACAGACGGACACATTCCGTTTATGATTTGTGTGAACTTCCTTTTATGTATTTATTTTCATTCCGTCATTGGAGTCATCTGCAACATATACGTAATTGCTATACATCTCTCTCAGTAATACTTACTACGAAACGTTTGGTTAAATAAGTAGACGAGACCGTGTATTATTTTTATCTAATTAAAAATGACATAAAACGTAGCCACGCGCTGATTAACAATAATGTAATATTTAGATTATTTTAACAACTAAGCAAATTAGTGTGTAATTAAGCTGCATCCTGTCTCGTGCCCTAATAATAACAAAACAATAGTCAACTCTCTTTCTACTCATTAAAATTGTCGTTTTAGTTAATTGTCGGAGCGATTTCGGAAGCTCCCTCGGAAGTCCAATTGAGGGCGCACCGGACGGAGGGCCCTCGCCCTGCTCTCCATACTACCACTCTAACATGCTTCAATAAGTCTTCATTTCATATCTTATTTAGCCTACATTTTAGTAAGTTAGTAAGTAATCTCGTCCGAGATTGGTTCAATACCGGCCTGGAAACACTTGACTTCAAACAAAGTGAACTTAAAAAGTTTGCTGTTTTTAAAACCGTTAAGTTAGAAAATGAGTGGTATGACAATATTTTTATTGAAAAACTTATTGTTAGTAAGCTGCAGTATCCTCGGGTGACATAGGCTATGTCTTGCTTTTATCTTTTTTGCCGTTTTCATTCCACGAATTTGCAGGCAACTGCTACTAAAATATACATTTTAAATGAAACTTCCCCAGCAACTAGCAACTTCATACAGATTTCCACAAAGCAATTAACCTTTCTGCAAAGATCCATTGATGTCAAAACAGTGAATACTTTAAGATAAGAAGTACATATTTGCAGCTTTTATTTAAATTAATTATAGATAATGGTATCAGAGAGTAATATGGCGCCTGAGAGTACCCAACATCGACATGTGTTATTTCCTAGCGGCTGTTACTGACCCTCGATAAACTTTTATTGCAAGTAATTCATGTCGTTAAATGTAAACTACTGCTGGATCATCTCGTCGCATTGTGAGAGATGCGTGGAAACAGTTCTTTACTAATTAATACATAGTTAAATATCAATAAACTTCTATAATCCTAAGGCTTCCTTAGAAAGAGTTCGCCATAAAGACGGAGATTTTTCCATCGGCGTAAGGTCGTTTTTTGCGTGGCATCGGTCTAATGAAGCCCTAGGCTTACACGATGTGACATTTTTTTTTGTACTTGTGTACTATATTTATGATTTATTTGAGATTCATAATAAACTATGTACTCGTATGTATACAGAATCTCAAAGAAAAACCAATGTTACGATAGTTCTGAAAGTTTTGATACCGCTTTAAGTTTAAAAAAAAAACAAATCTTGAATTTTTTTTTATTTCGTATACACGGAGGCGACATCCCTCAATGCCACAATGATACAGATTGCCTCGCACACCGGAACTTTAAAATATACAGTCAAATGTGACACCGTTTAAAAAGGGAGCCAAAATATGTGTTCAGGTCACGCGCTGGCCCACGCCAACCGCTTGACTCCGGCAATTGGATAATGCTGGGGCAAATTGGGACCCACCGGTGCGTTCCCACTCGGCCCCGATACTCCGCTCAAGGGCCCTTTCGCTCTACGACTTTACTGTTGGCCTCTATCAGGCGAACTAAAAGGATTTGCGGCACTATTCAACTGAAACTATTTTGTTAAATTTTAAAAAATATGTTGATTACTATTGTCATGTTCTTAAGAAGAGTTTTATAGTGAAATAATAATTTTCATCGGTACAATAGTTTCAATGTTTTACGATTAATTCATTGTTTTTTATTACTTTTGAAATAAGGAAAAAATCGTTTGGAATCTATTTCTTCGACTGACGACGGTAATATTTGTCCGTAATTTAACTTACTTAAATGATTTACGATACAAAACTTACTTACACAATTTTTTTACGATACGAGTATAAAACCGAATATCGTTAATCTTACGTGTATGCATGTAAATATATTTACGCAGTATCACTCCGTCCTTCGCCATACATTACCTCGTTATAGTTGAGACTCGACGATACGCAGCTAATAAAGTGGACAGGATCATTCTATTTTTATTCATCTGTTTATCCGTTGGCACAATAAACGTACGATAAATCAAAACTTATGAAGTCATATTCGCAGAGTTCTCGGCTATAAGGTGTGGAGAGCTTCGGGGGTGAAGTGGGGAAGGGGTAAAGGGGGGAGGTTCGAGATTGAATGGGCAAAGAGCGGTCGGGGAACGGGATAATGAGGAAATGAGAATTAGCGCGCGTCCACAGCGAATGCACTTCTTTATGAATACAATCTCTCTGTGTCACTCTGCGTGGTAGCGTTCATACAGAACAAATTACGTTTCATTTTAATATTGAAGTTATAAAACTATAACAAGTTTTTATAATCTATAATAATATTGTAAAGAGAGAAACTTTGTATTTTTGGATTTTTGTATGTATTGAAGAATTTTGTATGTACTCAAGAACTACAAGGCCGATTTCAAAAATTATTTTACCGTTAGAAAGCTACTCTATCGCCGAGTATTTTCAATTCTGCGCCGACGAAGTCGCGAACAACAGCTAGTATTTTATATAACTGATCGGAAAAAAATATAACGTTTAATACGCCCCGTACCTCGTACTTATAGTCTACAGATAAATATTAAAGTATTCCTTAGCAACATGTTAGCACCAGATCTTGCTTTCTTCTTGAAAAAGCAAAATGACAAGCGGATGATTCAATAGACCTATAATCATAATACTACGAACTACAGGATAATGCTTGCACACTGTCCAACTAGTGGGTAGAAAGGAAACGCTTGCATTACTGTCTTTAGCAATCCACTTCGCTATGTTTGGGTGCGTACCAACGTCTGTTCAATTAAGATTCATTAATTATTGTGTAAGATATGTTACGCGTCTATTTTTAGAGACAAAGCTAAATCTAGCTTTTAATAAGACAAAGCACATGTCGTGGGAGTTAGTTACAATTATGGCCAGACTTAATTATAGTCGAGAATGACGACACACCTTAAACTTGAACGTAGGAAATTTAACAATTATACTTGTGCATGGATGTCTGAAAAATCAAATAATAAATTCATTTTATCAATACGAAGATTAAACATTTGGATGAGGGGGAAAAGAAAATTGAAACTATGTATAACAGCTATAAAAATTAAGAATCTCCACTGTCTTAATACTTGTACATATTGATACAACGTTTATACTTTGCCAAAGTGTTTTGGCTGTGGAAACTCTACGTGTATCTTTTATGGCAAACAGTGTAAAATGGTAGAATAAAATGCTTTCTTTAACAGTAATTCATTGTTATTGAAGTTGGTTGCGGATGTACATTGCATGCAGTATCATATTTGTACCGACACACGCGTTGGCGGCGAAACTACTTTTTTCCGGGAGGGTGCTACAGGTCAAACTTGTCTGACACCTTCATTTAGGTCACCGCTCTATTATATTGCGATAAATATTTATATAGATTTAAGTAAGTGCCTATTCTTCTCATATTACATCCATCTTTTTAGTTAATTTTAATTTAATGGTACAAATGCTTTCGCAGTACAAAAGTTATCAGTACTTTTAGCTCAGCTCAGTCCATAGCGAACTGCTTTTTAAAAGATGAATGTAAAATATTAAGTAACCTTTTATATTAATTTGAAGATCTAACTATCTCTTAGCAAATACACAGCTGTTACAATAATTTTATTATTTTAGTACTTTTAATATACCCGCTTTGAAAGTTTCATCTATACCCCATATGCATATAATGAGTGTTGATTGGCTAATGAGCGGGCGGGCTCCGGCGGCGCGGGGACATATGACATGGCGCATACTTCAATTAGCTTTCCAATTGCTTGTTTGCGATAAAGGCGTGCGTTATCCTCCCCGAGGAGAAAGTTCTCGTGTGAAAGACCTTACACAAAGACTCCTTCACAATAATGATAAAGGATACTGTGAATTCTATAATATAGAAAACGCCGGTGCTATAATCATCTTCGGTCTCAGTAGATAATTGACACCGAGGTTGATTTTATTTGTTTTCATTTCGTACAACTCCTTAGTTTAAAAAAATATATAAGAAAATCTAGCTAATGAAGGACTTCTGGAAAAGAAAAAAGTTGAAAAAAAAAACATTTAATAATGTACACAACTGAAAAATCAATCAAACATGCTGTGGCCATAAAAATTACCAAATTCGAGAATAAAACGCGGTTTAAATATTATAGAATGTCCATGAAATTGAGAGAGGATTTACGTAAACAATAGTTGTTTCTCTCAATGTTGGAGCATTCAGAGATGAGGTCAGAGAACAACAGGCGTTGTGCGATCCTTGACAACAATGTAAACAGAATGTGGGCCGCGCCGCACCGACTCACAATTATAACAAACAAGGTCTTACATATTATGTCGTTTCAACTCCGAAATGAAGTAAATAGAGTAACGACGAATTTATGGCGGCCATTACGCTATTTCATTTTTTCACTTATTTTGTGAAATTATGCTACAAAATATAAATAATTTTGTGAATTACGGAGAGCTAATGTGTTAGAGAAGTGTTTTGCCCGAAATATTTGGGAATCTACAAGTCTTAGCGATATTTTTTTTATAATAGAAGGGGACAAACGAGCAGCGGATCGCCTTAGATGACCCGACGCCTATGGACACCTGCAACGCCAAAGAATCGCAGATGTATTGCCGGGCTTAAAATGTGCAGTTTATCTAGCGACAATGTTATTCAGGTTTGGATTGGAACGAATTATGACTCTAAAGTGCCATTTGCGTTTTATTTGAATTTCTAACAGACAATATTTGAATATTCATTATATTTTGTGGCAACGACCGTTCCCACAATTGTTCCATAACACATTCAGTTTTGTTTTGGTAGTTTTGCTCTACTGACTTCTTGAATAAATTATACCGATATCCGAATATGATAAATATTGTTTTAGTAATTGTTCCCACGTGTTAAAATTTGCTTAAGAATTAGTTAAAATCATAAAAGTTAGTTCTATTCCCTATTTATTATAACTAAGCAAGTGTTATTTAATAATATTCAGTTTCGTTCAGTTAAAAGTTATGTTTAATAAAATAGTTATGTACATTAAAAAATCTAATTTTGTACTTTTCGATAATTGTCTAACTTTGACTGCAAATAAGTTTCAACGACAAAATCATTCTACAATCGTCCTTTATCATAGTTGATAGTTTATGTAGACCCATTATTAAATACAAATAGCTACAATGTAATAAGTGGAATAATTTATTAGTTTCACACATAAATTTCGAATATAATTTAAAACGGTGTAGCGGTTTACTTCCGACAAAGCAATTGTCGAGTTCCGTTGGCGGGCAGCGGAGCGCGGCGTGCCTCTACACAAGCGTTATGGTGCGAGACTCCTATCATTTAATGATAAACGTTGAAACGCATCATATATTCGTAGTATTAACCTTTTATTATAAAGATTACGGTTTAAATAAGGCCTTTTTCAGAGTAATTTCCTTTTCGAAAGTCATTATAGCGTCAATCACGGTAGTTAAAGGTATTTTTTGGGTTACAAACTAAATGGTCCCATTTTTCTTACTCGGTTATCCCAAGGTAAATATTAAAATCATGTCATTTAAACTATTAGAAGAGACTTATATTTGCCCATAATATTTTATCCTACACCATAACTTAACCCCAACGTCAGTGGAGATTATAAGCAATATTAAACTTCCGCTGACCGCTCTTTGATATTAATACAAATTGAGCGTTGTAAAAATTTCGCTCCCCCATGGGTGCGACGGCTACTTATGTCTGTTAAAGGAGACTTTATCCCTAGTGTATGTTGTACAAAACGTCAGAATAAAACGAATGAACTCTAAAATAGACAGAGGGGGGCGGCAACTAGCAGCTTCCTTCCTGCGTCCGCTCGCGGCGACTCCCACGCCTCCCGCGCGCCTCGCACACCCCGCAACGCCCTGCGATATGCTGGATGACCATCGGGCTTCCTCGGCTTCGGTCACACCCCGAAACACTTCCGATCCATCGATGAAGGTACCTCCTAACCGTAGAAGGAGGAGGTCCTTATTCCATGCTCTTAACAAACTCGGGACGTTAAACATAGAAATGTCGAAATTGAATATGGGTGAAATATTTCAGAAACATTCATAAATCAATATTCCTAAAGTATACAATCCTATTCGTAGAATACGAAGAAATACTTAGTATCAATTAAACTCATTTTATTTATTAAACTTCCTAAATTAATAAGATTTACATGAAATTACAATAACAATTTATATTGGAGTTCAGTTGGTCTTTAGTAAGATGTTAAATAAAATCTAAGTATAAAGTGCAAACTGAAATGTTTTTCCGTTCAGACGAATAGCTTAACATAACCATTAGAGTAATACATTAACTGTTGAAGAATACGAACAGGAAACAAACGTATTTAGATAAGAAAGAACGAGGTGTCTATGGAATGAAAGCGAATGCAAGCCATTGCACCTCGAAGTGACGACTGACAGAAGAAGGAACCGCTAAAATCTTTGACGTAACTACAACGTACAACTTTCGAACCATGGTACCGGGTATGTTTATTTAAAAGTTACTAAAGGTAGAGTATTTATTTACTTACATGTTAATGGAATTATAGATAGTTACAAAACCAAATAATTTCATAAAATCTACGAGTATTTTTGTCTTACATAAATCTACTACAAAAGCCTCTTCATATCACTTGCAAATGTGTAATAAATTATAGCTTTGAGGTTATTATAGATTTGAGGTTTCTTTTGACTATTTTTTTATTTAAATTGATCCCTGTAAGCAGAAATAAGTCGCTCAGTGCTATCTACACAGTTTTAGGTACAGTTAGACCTATGCAGTTTAAACTGAGCGTCATAGCCGGCTTTAAAGAAATTATCTTTCGCCAGGGTCTCTTTAATATGCTTTTATTTCATTTCCAGTAAATAATATATGACATAAAGTAAACAAAACTAACTTTAATAACTATCATGTTATTCACAATTGAGCACAAATTGTCTATCCAAGTCAAGAGAAACAAGTCAATTGAGCATCCCCTAGCATGTTGTGTCCATAGTTTTGTTTTTTTTTTAATATTTTTTTTACGAATGAATCTCTCAAACAAGTGTGTAATAAATTAAGATTACGATTGTATATCTTTATTTATAAAAACATTCAATGATAATATGGCGCCTTTAAATTTTATATTGTTTAGAATAGGGTGGGCGAAAAAATTATACAAATTAAACGAGATAATGTACGAGTATATGCGACAAAACTTGATTATTTGTTATCACTTCTTTTCTGGTATCTTTGTATATTCAGAACAGTTAAAAATAACAAGATAACACTTCAAAAAATTGATACCTGTCCGCCATTTAACATGAATATTGTCATACGAGTGCAGTAGCATTTTGTTTGAACCCTGCCTTTCCACTTGAGGGTTTTTGCGGGTGCGCAGGGGCGTAAATTGGAGCGCACAGATAATTTTGACATTTACCAGTAGTAACTGTCAAGGTTTGGCGGGAAAGACCCGTTTTATGTCAATCTATGGTCTCGAATGATGGATAACAATGATAATATTTAAGTAAAATTCTCTCTAACTAACATTTAAGATAATATTGTTTTGTGCTTATTGTCAAGTTAATAATAGCCAAATAAAATTCTTATTATATGTACTTATTCATTATTGTTAGTTTACTAGCTTTTATTCTCTTATTAAGTAATTGTTTGCGCCCAAAATGACTTTTTTCAATATATATGTACATATATATATCGTCCGGATAACAAAAATATTAACGAATAAAAACGAAAGACGTGTGGTAGAGATGCCATAGAAAATCTATAAAATGGGACGTTACGTATAAAATAGTTTTTAACTACAATATAAAGTTACAAAACCTACATTAACTTAAAACTTGTAGTAAGTAATATGTTCTGCTCTGATTCAAATAACCCGTTTTACAATACCAGGATAACCTATTTCGTTGTTGTCTCAAAATACCGTATGTTCCTATACATGTCTTTTGACAATGAAAACTCATGTCTTCTTGTCTTGTAACATTGTATACGAGTTCGTTTCTCCTCTGCTAATCTCTGTTTTAATGTTATTATCGATTGTTTTAATATAGTATTCATTAAGTGCTCTATATCGCTGCAACTGGGCCATAGGTTGAATGGCGACGATGTCTTATCACTCGGTAATTACAAACTTTGATAATTATTTTCAACGGTAGCCTCATTGGTCTCCCAACTAACTTGTCAACAGGTAGATATCATTTAAGTAGATATCATTAACATAAGTTATCGTCAATTAAGTTTATGGACTGTCTCTACTTATTATTGCGAGTTTGAATTTATATTCAATGAGATCTCTGTTGTGTAAATCAATCCTGCAGGTCACAACTCACAATGGAATCGTACCCGAAAAACAGTATGCAGGATCGGGGGGTTACCCAAAGTACATGCGCTACAAAGAATTCGATAGCGAACATCAATAATGTAGGGAACTGTCATTGACGTTCGATATCTTACACGTGACAAGCACATGACTTATCGTATGTTATTGTCAGTTTCAAACATTTTTGTCGATTCCATCAACAATATTGCCAAACGAAAAATACTCTGGGTTGCCCCCCAGGATTATTGATAACTTGTAAAGTTTTATTTTTTCATGAGATTATTTTAACATAAATATTTTTTGTAGACATTTCAACAGTGTAACGTAACATAGATTTCCGTTCGAAAATCGTAAACATGTAGGCAATTTTTAATAAAAATAAATAATAAAAAGAACTTATCGCTTCAACAGATTTTACGACTGTGGCTTGCATATGCGTACACTTTTAACTTATTTGACAACACTTTAATAAGTTACGATTGTAAAGTATAAACATAAGTTAAAAGATAAACATAAATTAAATTTTAGTTAGTAGTACTTAGATTTTAATTGATATAGTTTTTATGTTGTAATTTGTCTGTTTTTGTTTCAGTAAGCAAATACAGTACAATTCTGATGAACGACTTTACGTAAAATAGGTTGATGAAAACCTTTATGTACTTCTAAATTTCATCTTTTTTATGATACTGAAAGGCTCTTACCTTATCGAACCCCTTTTTATCTCACAAATAATCAAAGGGTCTATCATGAATATTTGCGATAAAGTTTTCGTAACATCATTACAATAATTGAAGTTAAAAAATGTACTTACTTGTTGAACACTGCAATCGGATCCGCAATTTACGTCGAAGTGACCATCTGCGGTTCGATTCTGTAAACAAAAAATATAATCAGAACACAGGATATGTTTTTTATATGCTTTAATGCGGTGGAAGCTACTTTCTAGAGGTGGGAGAGGATATTATGGTGCAATCAGCGAGGCACCGTGCCCTATGACTTCCGGAGTGTCCGCACTGGAGCGTGCCCGCTGTAACAATCACGTATCACAAATAAACTGTTTTTTAACTTTTTTTTTATTATTATGATATAATGATTAGATAGACAAGTCATCCTAATCAAATTGGCTCAGCAGTAGGTGTAAGGTTGATCCCGACAATTGAGAACGTCCTTTTTGGAAGTTGGTAAAAGATAGAAGTTGGTAAAAGAAGTTAGCATTGCATTAACTTATTAACAAAATTCTTCTATCTAACAATTAATAAATGTAGCATAATCTGTTTATTTTATTTCCGTTACTCCTTCTATTACAATTGACTTGTTATTGAAATGAAATGAAAAATATTTATTGCCTTAAAACACTAATTTACATTGAATAAGTTTATTTTTTAAGTGGCAATACTCGTAGGTGCAAGCTCAGTAAAAGCAGGGATGGACTAAGCCGTCACTGCGCTGATTTACAGCTGGCCCCTTATATTTTGAGATAGAAGCGAATTTAGTTGTTATTAGTGCTTTGAATCACTTAATTATTTTTTTCTTTCATGTATGTTTCTAGCATCGTATGAGGTTTATCCTAATAGATCTATTATGTAACTGACACGTAGACTTAAACGGTTGAGACAGAGTTCACATAATATCACTTTCAGCGTTGTATCTCGTCAGATAGGTACTCCTGTTTAGCGAGCGTGCGACCGGAACCCGCTAGTTCTATGGCCTCACCTCCGAAACACGATACTTCAACCTGTGGCCACCTTTTGGGGATTTTTTTCACAGAATAACAAGCAACACAACATGATTTTGTTGTACAAAAATATTCTCACTTACTATTTTTTGTGAGGAAATAATAAAATAAAAAAAATGTTTAGGATTTAAGGAAAGCAGATTATTCTGTCAATGACAATCTGTCTGCGGTATTTCCCTAACAAAACACTTGTGTAAAAATAAAATTTCGTCAGTGTTACAAGTCAAGAGGTCCTCAGAGGTCTCCTAAAACAAACAGATTTACCAATTATTTTATAGCAGAAGGGGGAAAATATTGCGTGAACTGGAATTTACATCCGCAACACCAAAGAATTCGCGGTTGCGTTGCTGGCGTTTAAACATTATTAACTACAGTCAAACTTGGATAAGCGAGACCTGGTTAAACCAGAAACCTTTATAAGCGAGAATCATTCTATGGTCCCTTCGGGCTCCCTCCATATGCGAGAAACTCGGATTAAAGAGAAACCTCTATAAGCGAGGCAAATATCGTGGTCCCTTGGACTCTCGCTAATCGAGGCTCGACTGTATAATACATACTTGTGTTATATGACTGAAAAAAATACTAGGTACCTAAGCTTTCTATGCATCAATCAAAATTCATTGTTTTTTTTCAAACTTTTTAACTTAGATATGACGCTATTTCTAAAAGTAAAAAGTAATCCGGATTAAGTGGTCATAAGAGAGTGGTACGAAGTTGTAGAAACATTGGTCTATATTTAGCACTGTTGTGTTATAGCGGCCGGCTAATTGCAGACAATTAGATGTGCGTTGAACTTGCGCCCGCAAACAAGCGTGCATGCGAACACGCTGCCCTGCCAATACCATTCAATCACACTCTTATCAATAATCAGTACATAGTATGAAACAAAGTCGCTTTCTTTGTCCCTATATCCCTATGTATGCTACGCAACGGATTTTGATGCGGTTTTCTTAATATAGTGATCGTAGAGAAAAGTTTATACGTATATTAACTTCCATAAAATATTGTATTGAATTTATATTGAAATAACTCAAGAACTACTGGGCCGATTTCAAAAATTCTTTCACCATTACAAAGCTACATTATCCCCGAGTAACATCGGCTATATAATTATTTAATTCCACTCAGACGAAGGTGCGCACAACAGCTAGTTATTTATAAATATCCAAGGTTTAAACTCGGTTCAAATAAATAAATTACAATGACTTATTATTCATATTGAGATAATTAAATAAAATACTTGAAAATATAAACATTTTTATTGCAATTATTGATTGTTTTGTTATTGTACTCGTATATAACCTCGTTTATTTAATTACTTCACGTAGTGTTTACTTCAGTCATATCTGCTGCATTAGGCAGGCTACAAACGTTCAGTTTTATAATTGTACAGTATTAACTGTGCAGTTAAAACTGACGTACAAACGTTAGTTTTAATTGCGCCGTCGAAGTGTGCAGTTAAAACTGAGGGTCTGAAGCCAGCTTTATGAAATACTTAATTATTGATTTAAGGTTTTTGAGTGGATGCCAATTATTGTTCTTATTGTATCCTATTTTTTGGATTGCTTAATTTTTGTACACCATCGCCATCACTTTACCTTAAAGAGGGTCGGCAGAGTCGTCATTCTTCCATAATTCTCTTTCAACCGTCACACTCACATTTACATTTTTAAGCATATCTTCACAATATTTATAGTAACAAAGTAATTAAAATAATATGGTATGTGCTGTGTTGCAGTGGGATTACATTGCCGTAATATCTACATATAAAACATATTGTTCTTCTAGTTTTTTATACGTAAGAATAATGCGTCGTCTAATGTTATGTACGGCAGTAGAAACCCACGTTAAAATAGTCACAAGTTGCTCTACGATTGCGGGCCTACACGCTGCGCTCGTTTCCTACTTAAAGCACAGAATTAATTTTAATTTATCCGTTTTGTTGGTTTATCGCCGAGTTAAACTAAAATTCCTTATACAGTTAATTAGATTATGTTCTGGAAATTAACTTCACTTAGTGACCTTCGTTTGACTTTAATCGGCTTTGCAGTTAAGATGTTATCATAGTTAATTAAACTAAAGATGCATTTAATATTATTTGTATCAAATACAATGTTATTTTATGATTATGTGCCCTACATAAATAAGTTTTTAAAGATATAAGGAATAGTGAAGCAAGAATTCTGTACAAAATAGAGTTGGTCTAAAGTTAATTTATCCGTCAATATTTTTGTTATCTTAACCATTTTAGATCAACGTGGAAAGTTGTTTGATAGTATTAAGCACTAATTAAGTTAACGTAGAGAATGACAGAAAATCTATTAAGTTAAGACTAAGTTAACAAAAGCAAAACTACAAGTCGAAGTCATTAATGTTAACAGAACTAACATATGAACCTCTATCTCTCTCTTTTATGAAATTTTAACACTAATCAATTAAAAGAGAACGCAGATTAAGTATTACTTTTTATATTTATAAGTAAATGGTAAAAGGAACTATGTATTTTGTATAAGAACAAACCTGGAAGGGACATTTTTCATTGCATCTCGCAACGGCTTCCGCTCCAAATATCTCGGTGATGGAACTATAATCGCAGGCAATTGGCCAAGCGGACAAAGCCAATCCGAGCAGCAACACTAGCCATTTGTGCCAATTCAGCGGCGGGCTCATTGTGTCCAGTGCCCGCTGGCCGCTCGCTGTCGGGCCCACTCGCGCACCGTCAAGATAACACCATTGTTATAACAAACGCACAATAAAACAACGAAATCTCTCTAAAAAAAAAGGTTATATTTTACTATTTATCAGAGCTGTCTGTTGAACTAAGTTAACGCGCGCGTAGATCATAACGTACGTAATTTAGGCGCGTAACGTGCGTGACGTCGGCATGCGCGCACGCATCGAATGTCGATCGCGTACTGAGCAAGTGGTCTGCGGACTCCCGGGCCCGTGCTACGCTGCTACGCCGCTACGCTCATTAACACCTTACCTGTTCATTGTAACGCACGTGCTCTAATTACTATTGTATTAATTCACTAGCATTATAATATAACTTTTAATTCAGAATTTAATACACACTGATATAAAAATAAAATTAAAAATTGAAAACATCGTGATGCAATCTGCACATATCGGCGAAGAAAATCAAAAATATGTGTATTCACGCAAAATACGCGCTAGTCGTGGAGTTGCGGAAAATGGAGTCCATCATTTAATTACGTCACGATTTTTTATAATTTTGCCATGTCGCAAAATAAAACTGACCCAGAACACAATTTCTTACATCAAAAAATGTTCTTCTCTTCCCATCAGTCATCTTTAACTCCCTAAAATTATAACCTCAATAAAATTAACTACGTTTTATAACCTATTTACCATGAACCATTGATTTTTGTCAATCAGTTAACCCTATGACCCGCGCGTGTATCAGAGACACAAGGACGGCGACGGCGTATCTTGAGGCAGACTTCAATTAATTTAACTAGTCATTTGTACATTGGTCAACTTCCCACGCTGATGTTATACATTCCATGCTAGACTGTCATTTATATCACTGATTTCATTTGATATGTTTTACGTAACTCTTTAATAAAAACCTCGATCTATGTAATAAATATATTATGTAATAACACATTTGATACGACTATGAAAGTATTTTAGATTTTTTTTATGTTGTGTTGAATAAACGGTGACATATTCAACATAAGAAAACCGTACGTGTACTATTTGTTAACTGTTTCAACGGACTTTTAAACGTTTGTTCCATGTTATTTATCCCCATTATCGTCACAATATACTCGGTGCCTACTTTAAGAGTGATGAGCCCATCAACTTCGGTGGCCCACTGTGGGTTGCTTGACTTCACACATATCTTTGAATTTCTTCGCAAATATGAGCAGGTTGTTCAAATAATTTTATTAAACGGAGCGATACGTGAACACTTTAAAGCGACATCTAGTCGTAGCAAGCAACAACGATATGTACAAATCAACTTCTGGGGACGGCGCTGTACGGACAGCGCCACCTGGTGACTTGTACCACTAATAGATGTCGCTGCTGGTATAAAACGAACAAATAATCCACATCGAATTTCATAATTTATTTAACTAAATTGACCCCATTGTTTAATATGAAATATAAATAATGTAAATAATAATATGGAGATTATTATGTATTCACAAATCCGTTGTAGAATGAATTATCTCTAGATTCGATTAATAAATCAGCAAATTAAGTTTAATTAATTTGGTAGAATAAGTTTCTACGTATATTGCAGCCTGCGATAAAAACAAAATATTTATTTCATAGCAGTATTTAGACAATGAGGACATTTATCATATTCGATCTCGTTCCAGCAAGAGATCTTCAACTGGTTTTCCTTTTGACATTTGTATGAAATTTAAATATAATTTATATTTATTTATGTTAATTAAGTGGAATTTCCAGATTTATTGAATTTAAAATATGTAAAAATTATCATTTTTATATGAAATGAACTTTTCAAATTTTATTATTATTACCCTAAGCGTACCAGAAGCCAGAAGAGAGCCAGAAACCAGAGATTGTGTAGCCTTTAAACGACTCTGATTGCATTTAAATATTTTGTCAGTCTAATCAATCGATAAATAAATGAATAACCTAAACATTTCCCGCGCTAAATCTTTCGTAAAGCCGCAGCTATAAATATTCGTATCTACGCTCAAAGACGTTCAGTATCCAAATTAAATAAAGACGTCATTCAATATTTTGATGGAAAGTGCCGCGGCTGAGACGTCTATCTATCACTGATATACACTACGTAGATAATAGTGAAACCACACTTTAATTGTTTCACGGACTGATACATTATTAATATTTCAATAAATAATACTGATTTGATGAGACAGAGGTATTTCATGAACAGCGAAGTAAAGTGATTGCGTCGAAGATAGGAATGAAGTAAACGTTTATCCCTGGTCAAGGAAAATAGGCATATATATTTTTTTATATTACGTTTCTGCTTACTTCGTAGTAAATTTCACAAAATAATGTCTGGTGATTTCGTGCTACAAGTCCATTTTAAAGAAACATGAAATATGCAAAATGTACTCAAAAGAAACTATTAAGATTGAAGAAACACGCCTAACTTAACGACCTATTCTAATATTCTGAAGCCACATATTTACTTTTGTTATGCAAATTTTTCAGCACTTTACAAACGTCCTTGTTTTTTTCTTTTAAATCGTGGTATCACTAATGACACCACATTAACATTATCACTTATCATGTCGCATAAACAAACAACGCAGCCACATTGAATTAGTATTAGAATAATCGTAGTTATAAAACATATAATTGTATGATCACTACGTCAAACGATAAACTTCGTACCTTTAGGTAATTCTCAGACATAATTTAAATATGTAACAGTGTCTACTATTTCCTTGGAAGTGCCGATTAGCTTCTATTCGTTTCAATAGTCGGCAGCTACACGTATAAATTATTAAACTTTTCTAACCCCAGGGCTTCAACAGACAAAGTTCGCGATAGCAACGGAGATTTTGTTTCGGCGTAAGACCGTTTTTTGCGTGACATCGGTCTAATGAAGCCCGTTTTAAAACACAATCATCGTCCTGCGCAAAATATGTTTGTGATCAGTGGACGCAGTTTGGCAAATTTTCACGTCTATGATTTTTGACATGACTTCCAATCTTTATATATTTTGTATAAATCTCGTGTCACAATGTTTGTCCTCAATGGACTCTTAAACCACTTAACCGATTACAATAAAATTCGCACACCATGTGCAGTTCGATCCAACTTGAGAGATAGAATAGTTTAAATCTCAAATTATAGTCGCAATTTTAATTTATTGCTAATTATTTGTCTTATATATAGCATTACACCGATTTGCACCCGTGCGAAGCCGGGGCGGGTCGCTAGTGTCCTATAAAAACGAAATTAAGTTACCAAAGTAGGTTGTTTGTATGGCTTGTAGTAGCATTTATAAATTTATACATTAGTGTCAAAATTATCAGTAAGTACTTAATATTTATTATAATTCATAGCTCCATTCATAAAAGGGGATTCACACAAGTCGCATCAAACAATGCGTTATTGTCGTGTGTCATACCTACGGCGATAAATAAAAACAATTTGTTCACTTAACTGCAATGTTAGAAAAGGATACTGGCTACATAAAAATAATAAATTGACAAGAACACTTTGAGGGTCGTTTTGAGGTCATTTATAGATTTATAAATAATTTAAAAAACTTTACACCTATATTTGTAATCTTTGTTTTCAAATACTTCATAATTATCAATTCACGGTAATTTACCTCACGTATACAATCTCGTAAAGATAATATTAAGGAAAATATGATGCTATTGCTATATCCTATTAACTTTGTATTTAACTCTATCTGTTAGGCCCTCTGTACACGAGGCCCCCTATCTGTGATCATCTCTAATCAACTTAGGCAGTACAATCTCATAAGGCGACCCTATTTGTGTACGGATCACAGTATAGTAGTGATCTACAGTATAGTGATTATAGCTATTTTACACAGTTGACATAGTTGTTTCAATGTTTGTCCTCCCGAAACAAACTTCTAGGTTTGTATAGTTTAGTGTGCGAAGGGCCTACCTGTCAATAAATAAGCGCCACATAAATACGTGACACATACTTCATTTAAAAACAAAGCATAAGAATTCTTAACCAAGCGTTTCCACAAGAATACACGAGCAAAAATATATCCTTATCTCTGTCTTCTCAAATAGAATGAGAGGAACGACAATATCTTTATATCTTCAGGTATTTGCAAGTAACACTGTGAGGTAACTTGATATAGTGCTGTCAACCGCAAAACATGGTTGCGGTTTATAAAACCTAGTCTACGTCTAGTCTTAACATTGAGTTTAAACTGAAGTAAATTGACTAAATAATATAACAAAATAATTATAGATAGGTAGCACATATTTACTTATTGAAATAATGATCTGGTTTTTTATTACTTCAATTTTAATGAAAGCTAGAATCTTTGCCATTTTTCATTGGGAAAATGTTAGGATTTATGGCGTGTATTGTAGACTGTAGACATAAGAAAGTGGTAGACATGACAAATATAATTTACATTTTAAATCTAAGGGAATACTGAAAATTGAAACTTGTTTAATTATACGCAATATAGTCTTTATTTGTAGGCATTATACGACTATATTGTAATATCTATTACCACTTAATAAATTTATATATGTAGAGTTAAGCCATAAATATATTTAGATAGGGCAAATATAACTGTTTATTGTTACGCAATAAATTATACCGGCAATTTGTTTTATATTAGTTAGTTATAATATTGTGAAGACTCTGATAATATAGAAAGACATTGTTTTAACAAATTGGTTCCTTACATTATCTGTTTTAAAAAAATGTTTCAGTGAGCTCTATGGACAGGGCTCCCGCTACCATATATGCAAAGTGCGCAACGCACACGGGCGCCATCTTAAAAAGGCGCCAAAGCCAACGGCCCAGAAAATTTTAGAAAAATACAAAAAGAAATGAAAATAAAAGTTCAGTTCTTTGTTTTATTTCAAGCACCTACATACCATAAAAATGTTTGAGAGGCGTCAGTATCCCTTACGTTGGCCCAGTCTATAGATTCAGCCAACATAATTACAGATTATAACTGCTTTGATTTAAGTTTTTTTACCTGACTGACTCATTGAGGGGTTTTTCTAAATGATATCACACCCAAATCCAACCCAATAGAGGATAAAAATTAAACGCGAATAAAGTTTCCCGTAATTTCGATTAAATTTCGATTTTGTTAGTTTTCTCAGTTTTTACATGAAACATGACATTTTTAAGCATATCATTGATCTTATTAACAACTATGAAATCTGTATTTTAGAAACGATGTGTGGTTGTTATTTAAAAAGAACTCCAAATAATACAATTGAATTTTGCGATAAATGCATAAATTAAGCAAAAAGTAGATACAAAGTGCATTAATGCAACAGAAACAGGGGAATTAAGTTTTGTAAGTAATCGTTAAGTACACATCAATCTATTATATTCAATTTTATCAAATATTTTCACAAATTCGAGCGTAACTAACACGTTCTCAACGGCCGGCAACGCATCTGTAGTTGCTCTCGTATTGCGGATGTCCATGTCCGTCGATGTTCCTCGGTGTTCCAGCTCCTCGTTCGCCCTTTCTGCTATAAAAAAAAAACAAAGTTGGTATCCTTCTCGTTTGCCTTGAACAAAATGAGATAACAATGTTTTCTACAAGTATTTCAGCAATGGAAACTCAAAGTGACATTTTGTAACCTTACGGCTTCATTAAACCGATTTCACGCAAAAAAACGGCCTTACGCAGAAGCAAAATCTTCATTTTTATCGCGAACGCGGTCTAATGAAGACATAGGGTTAGATGTTGTTACAGTTTTCTATAGTTATCTTCTAGCGACTGCAATTAAATTGTGCTTATTATACATGGATCAGAGACTTAAGCCTTATGTTATCATATCATGATAATGGCCGACCTCAAGGCAAAGGCCGTGCTTTAATTAGTGCAACGAATACTATTTCCTACTTATTATAAGTCAAGTCGCGTACTGAGTTACAAGTTTTTTGATACTTTGTCGCGGTAAGATCAGAATCATGTATAATAATAATTATTAAGGAATTTCTATTAAAAAAGGCCGGGTTCTTTCATGGTGCGAGACATTTTTTCAATGGATTTTTTATAACTATTTAAGATAACTAATTTAAAACAATAACTTCCTGTGTTCAATTTTTTATTTTATTTTGTTTAAATATAATAGTATTTTTACAAAAATGATTTAATAGTAATCTCTAGTACTAGAGTAGTTGGGTGTCATCCAATATTATGTAGTACATGCGCCAAAGCGCCCTCATCGTTACCTAACGAATAAATTTCAGTTTATCATAGACCACCTCATGCGAACAAAAGCGCATTATCGCATCGTAAAAGTGAATTCATATTATTGTTATAAAACCTCTTTATAAACATCTCAATATTACAATTATAATTCTTGATAAGTTGGCTGTAGGGGCAATTCCGGTCTCAATTTAGATAAAGATTATATTGTGGACTGAACAGATAAAGGATTTTATTGTAGGCACTTCATAGAAAAGACTTGGTGCCTTGATATTGAAGACATTTCTTTGTTGTTTGTGACACGTAGTGCTCCGGTCGACACTCTGCAACAACATGCCTAAGGACTTGGTTGATAGCAAGGTAAATATTTACACCAATCACAATTATATTACAGTGAATTTACACTAAGTACAGAAACATACTTTCATCTTTTTTCATTCTTCGTAAGAAAACAGAGATTAATATATGTTTTTGGGTAATTTGTTTCGATAGTGGAAACTCTCGGTTACGAATGTTTTCATTCTAAAAACGTCACATGTTATGTAATTTATTTTCTTCAAGACGTTTGTTTTCTTTACTGTTATAGGTTATATAAGACGTATCTTGACAATGACCTCTAAATAGGAACATTGATAGCTCTTTAGCACATAAAATATAATCAATAAAAAGACTAAACTTATACATTCAGCTAAAATATTTTACCGTTTCAAAGGTTTTTTTTAATAATTTCGCTAGCTCTACTATTAATATTTAATAGTCAAATATTACAAAGTCCAACAAAAACTAGGCAAATTAATTCACCCATATTTACCGTTTGAAATTAAAAAGTAACAATAAAAAAATAATACTTAATTGTGATGATAATTACAGATAATATGAAACACACGACACGTTTTTAATTTATTCTGTGAAACAAAACAGCCACACAGACACGTGGACTCGCTAGTGTTACTTATAATGAAAATCTAACAAATTAAAAATTCTTGAGCACACGTTTTTATAGGGTGGCGTCACGTCCGGCCTCTTTTGGATTTGTCCCAGTTTGAAATGCATGCGTTCAAGAAAATCAATCATACAAAAGGTATTTGTGAAAATTTGACAAAAGTGGCGGGAATTTTGATGTGTTTTTATTTTAGTAGGTCTGTGATTACGACTTGATGCTTAAACATATTACACCTTATCTATGGGTCTTAAGTTTTACGTTGGTTTCATAAATTACCAGCAATTTATCATACAAAATACCTATTTTTCAAAGTCTTTGTGATGTCTTCATTGCTTGTCTATGTCGTTGTTGTCCATATATACCATTGTAATATGTACACAATTTTTTTTTACACGCAGTAAATTCAATTAACTTATTTCCTTTTTTTAAGTATTATTTTTTAAGTCGATCATGGTAACCCTAGTTCGTATTTACTTCAATATGCATTACGCACGTGCAGACTGGAGTCGTAAATCCCCAGATAGCTTGAGGAAATTGTGGTGTTGTTTCGAGGTGTTTAATATAAGTGGCTCATTAGGTAAATTCCACTGTAAATATTCTTTAGAAGCCTAAAAATGAAGCTTAATACTTATTGTATTTTTGACAAATATGTCTGCATGAGATCAAACTGAGAAAGAGCCAAAGCTGTGAATATGAATTTACTCTCTATCTACTTAAAATTATTAAAATAAAGTAGCCTTTTTAATAAAAACTTCACGATTTGTTTCTTTAATAATTTCATTAAGAAAATAAACCAAATAAAATAATATATTCCATGATTCATTCATCTTGATACCTTCATTGAAACGTGATGTCTAAATGCAGAAAAATCACGTGCTCGTAAAGAACTGTGTTAGCATCAAGCAAACATCATACAAATTAAATAAAACGTAAACGGTAAATACTTATATCGTACAATTTTATCATACTCAAAAACATGTGTCATCAAAGTTGAATGCACTTTAAATCTTCTTCTTCTTGTTAAAGTCTAGAAATGGTTCGACAAATAAATTAAATTAATATTATTTAGTTTCATATCCTTATACTAGATGGCGCTGTGCGGTGTATGTACGCAATATTGTTTGATTACACGACCGAATGAGGAATAAATGACTCATCCAACCCCACCTTTGTTGTCTTTTGAGATCCTGACTTTAATTTTTGGGGATCCTGTACACTTCTTTAATTTAAGGTTAAACCTTGACGGCGCAGTCCTTTCCAACCCTCTTTGTCCTGTGCCCAACATCTTGACCTTCTGATACGACACGACGTCCACTTTCTTTTTTATTTTATCCATATCTTGCCAAGGTCTTCCACTCTTTCGCTTTCCTTCTACTTTACCTTCTACAATATAATTGTGGTTATCAGATCGTCGTGTCATGTCAGATGTCCAGTGCGGGTCTATGTTACTGAACTGGAATCTATTTTAGATCCGAGTGCCCACGGGGGGAGCACATATCGGTATGTGGGA
>QDHC01006260.1:250171-268913 GCA_013186455.1 Papilio dardanus tibullus
AGAATCAATTCTTTGTAATGGACGCCACTTAGTATATCTACAGTAATGCTTGTTCGTTAGAGCAAGTCGCGATAAAAACAGAGATTTTGCTTCGGCGTAAGGCCGTCTAACGAAAGCGTAGGGTTATAACGTTCCTAGGTTAGTTAATAAAAGTTTGGAATGCGCATTTTGATCATTTTTAATACAAAATTAAACGTTTCCATATTAATAATATATTGTAATATATTTAATAACTCAAAAATGACTAGACCGATTTCAAAAAAACTTTCACGAAAGTTTTCTAATATAAAAACTTTACTGAGTTACATTGGCTATATATTTTTAAACCCCATGAACGAAGCTACAAGCAAAAACTAGCATTAAATAACGGTTTTTTTTAAATAAAAGAAAAATCCAACTGACCGTGTGAGGGTCGAGCATGTGCGCGCAGTCCGCCATGTCGGGCGCCAGGAAGCGGCCCGAGCTGCGGTCCACGTACACGAAGTGCACGAGGCCGGGGAACTCCGACAGGTACTTGTGCAGACTTACACAACTCGCGTCCGTCTCACCCGTACACCACATTAAGTGAAATTAATGATTCATTTGTATAATAAAATCGTTGAATCAAACATTGCAGATACGTATAAGTATGCTGTATAAAAGCTAACATTTAAAGAGGTAACATTAACTTTCAATCTCAAAACAGTTTGTCCACTAGTTTCATAAATGAACTTAAACCAATCAGAATGAACCAAATAAAAACTAACAACAATATAAAGCAAGTGTTTTTTTTACATATTAGCTGTATAAAACAAATTAAGTTGAAGATTAATAAAATATTAATAAATAATTAAAGCTACAAAATATTGAAAAGGATATGATTCCAAATTAAAATATCGCATCGCTTTAACACGTAGAAACTCCATATACGGCGCTAGCGTCGCACTCAATTCTTTCATGGACTGATCCATCTTGAGACTTGGTATGTCCGGTCTGAGGTGTTGCAGCAGTGCGTCCAGCGCGGTCCTCATGGCGGTGGCCGTGGTCTCCGGGGTGAGGGGCGTGGTGCTGGTACAAGACTTGCGTAATTCTAACATACGGCTTGTAAGACGCGCGCATAAGTTGGCATTCGATTTGTTCTTACGTAGTGCATCTGTTGTCTGAATGATCAAGACTATTTTAATCTATACTAATATTATAAAGAGAGAAACTTTGTATTTTTGTTTGTATTGAAATAACTCGCGAACTACTGGGCCGATTTCAAAAATTCTTTCACCATTAGAAAGCTACATTATCCCCGTGTAACATAGTATATATTTTTTAAATCCATGCGGACGAAGTCGCGCACAACAGCTAGTCTATTATATTAAGGATACAGACGCTCAGTTTTAACTGTAATCGATTGCGTAGTTAAAACTGATGTGTAGGCTAAACTGGTAACTGTACAGTTCGACTGCGCAGTTAAAACTGACATGTGTGTAGACAAAACTGAGAAGTATACAGTTTGACTGTGCAATTATACATCAGTTTTAACTAAACAGTTCGATTGTTCAGTTAAAACTGAACGTTTGTAGCCGGTTTTATAAAGAGAAACATTTGTATTTTTGTATGTATTGAAATAACTCAAACTGGGCTGATTTCAAAAAATCTTTCAACATTAGAAAACTATTATCTCCAAGTAACATAGGCTATATTTTTTATTCGCGGACGAAATCGTGAGCAACAGTTAGTTATTTAAAACGTCAATTAAATAGCAAATTTTTAAATTCTAGCAGTTTCATATTAAGTTTGATCATACCTTCTTAATTGCAGCTTCCAAGTTATCTAATGTATTTGGCAGCATTTCCAGATTTCTTTGCAACAAAAGTCTTTCGAGATTTGACAATATCTGTGTGGACATGTGAGCAGCGATGCCTATATCCCTTTGGTGAAAAATAACACGTAGAAAATATTATTTACCAAATATTATGTCAATGAAGAGTTTATTTGATTTTTTTTACATGTAAATTCTAAAAAAAAAACAATTTTAAATAATATTTTACATATTTCTCTATTTAAAATTGAAATCTATAATCTATACTTATAATCATATAGAGAGAAACTTTGTATTTTTGTATGTATTCAAATAACTCAAGAACTACTGGACCGATTTCAAAAATTCTTTCACCGTTATAAAGCTACATTATCACCGAGTAACATAGGCTATATTATCCACGCGGACGAAGTCGCGCACAATAGCTAGTGATATTATAAAGAGGAAAACTTAGTATTTTTGTTGTGTCAAATAACACAAGAACTATTATAACTGGTTTGATTAAAAAAAATAACCATTAAAAAGCTACATTATCTCCGTATAACATAGGCCATTTTTAATTTATAAAATAAAATTAGAAAACATATATTCTATATAGGGTCGAAACTGGATAGGCAAGAGGCCTAGGGACCGCCATATTTATCTCCCTTATAGAGGTTTGTCTCTAATCCGAGTTTCTCGCTTATGGAGGTAGCTCGTCGGGACCAGAATGACTCTCGCATATCCAGGTGTCGCTTACTCAAGTTTGACTGTAAATAATGACTAAATACTGTTTACCTCATCTCCATATCAACTAAGACTACAAGCACTACGCGCGGCGCCACCTCCGCCACGTGCAGCGAGTGCGGCGCGCACGGCACCACCGCCGCGCCCGCGCACAGCTTCACTATGGCGCTGTTCTCTTCTGACAACCCTAAATATAATTAAAATGGGAATACACCCCACCCAAAAAAAATAGTCTTATACAAAGGTTTTAGGAGGTTAGGCGCCCATGTTTCGGCTTTAAGTTCTCTTCTGACAACCCTAAATATCATTAAAAAGAAGTACACCCAAACCCTGCAGAAAAGACTGTTTTAAACATAGGTTTTAGGAGTTCAGGCGCCCACATTGCGGCCCTGAGTTGTCTTCTACAACCCTAAATATTATTAAAATGGGAATACACCCCAACCCTGCCGAAAAGACTGTTTTAAACATGGGTTTTAGGAGGCTAGCGCCCATGTTTTGGCCCCAAGTTCGCTTCTGACAACCCTAAATATCATTAAAAAGACCAAGCACCAAGGCGCCAGGTCCAGGGTGTTTAAGGGCGCCAAAATGGTCCTACTAGGAAACATTGTTTTGTCTGCGGCTGTCTCTTAATAGAATGAGTTTCAAAACTTTTCTTAACTTAACTTTTTTTCTCATCTTCTTATGATTTCTGACAGATTCTTACAACAATTTTAAGAACATAACAACTTACAAGGTAACCACGAATTGGATGCAACATCAGTATTAGATTTGTTAGCGTTCCTCCAATGTTCCTGTGCAGCGATACACTGGATACTGAGCAGAATGAGATCCGGTGGCATCAGATCTTCACTACCACGGCTGAAATACAAAGAATAATAATAAAAAAAATTTTAGATAACATTCAAGCCAAATCTATACTAATATTATAAAGAGAGAAACTTTGTATTTTTATATGTATTGAAATAACTCAAGAACTACTGGGCCGATTTCAAAAATTCTTTCACCATTAGAACGCTATATTATGCCTGAGTAATAAAGCTATATTTTTTTAATTCCACGCGGACGAAGTCGCGCACAACAACTAGTTAAGTAAATAAAATAATGAGTGAATCCCATACAAGGCCGCCATTTCGAACTTTGTCATTTTTTAGTTAATTTGTGAAAATTATGAGATAAAGTGAAAAGATATTTTAAAATAAAGATACTTAGGTAATGTTACAAACTTAAATTAGAAAACGTTTTGCTAGAAATAATTTAGAATTGACGAGTTTCAGCCTAAATTATATTTTTCTATGGTTTAGGGATCTGATTGCAACGTGGTATAGTTAAAATTACTAATAGTCAAGTATTAAAAATAGGACCTTTTTATTTAAAAAAAATTACAAAACTTTAACGAAGAATGGTTACTGCTATTTTTTTTACCTTGAATACAAAGCCAGCATTTTATCACCAACATATAATATAAGATGGTAATGTTGATACGAAGAACATTTGATCTCTTTCGAGATAGATTTGAGTGCATTCAGTGCGGATGCTGTGGCTCCACTCTCACCGATGACACCGCTGGCACCCGGTATGGAGTCACCCTTGCTACGGCTGTCCAGTAACACTGATAACCAACCCTGGTATACGGGGGAATGGAGCCTGAAGTTAACACAATAAATAATTATTATCCATACCCATCCTTAACAACTTAAGACACTGTATATGATGGGTAATTGTTCTTACTAGAGGACACACTCACAAAAAGAAGAAATCTATACCTTATTAAATAAATTATATAATGTAGAAAGTGCTATACTATTTTAAAATCGTTAAAGTTGGGCGAACAATTGATCGTTTCATTATGGTTCGGATAAAAGTGGCATTATCCTCTAAACTGTAGCAATTAGATTAATATTTGAAACAGTAGGTTATACAAACACTATTCAAGATTAGACAAGTAAAATAAAATTTTAAAAAAGTAAAGATTTGTAGCTTCTGGAGCTAAAAAACCAACACAGGGTGTACTTTTTTTCGAAAATTTAGAAACTAGATTTTTTTCATATTTTTCTGGTGTCTATTAGGACTTCCCCTATCACCTGCGTCAGTTTTGAAGTCGACTTACGGGACACCCTGTATATGTATTTTTTTTATCCGCGCAGACGAAGTCGCAGTCATCTAGTATGAAATACATTAAAAAAATATTAAATGAAAAAAGTACTAAAATAGTAACATTAAATTTTTTGTGATAAAGTATTTTTGTAATTTTTTTAGCAAGTATGTGAGTAGCAGGAGATGCAATAAATTTTATAAATAGAGTTAAAAAGCTATCAAATATTAAAACATGAAACATCTATAGATTAAACAAGATTACTCTTTAAATCATGAATCCATAAGAAATACCAAGTCTTAGCAAAGTTTAATCCACAACTAAAGCATATTTAATCTACACTTACAAGTCTATATTTTGTCCACAGATATGCTGCACCAATGTTTTACAATCCAACAGCTCTCTTTGGGCATCATCAATATCATCCTTCGTAATTATCATGAATACATGGTCAAGGAACTAAAAGTAGTAAAAATACAGTCAAACTTGGATAATCGAGAAAGCTCTTTAAGCCAGAGTCAATCTTTGGTCAGATCGAGCTACCTTCTTAAGCAAGAAACTCAAATAAGAGCAAAACCTCTATAAGTGTGACAAATATTGCAGTCCCTTGGCCTCTCACTCATCCAAGTTCAACTGTAGTATGTTTTACTTAATTATTTATACTAAAACATGAAACTATAGATAAGAAAGTATTCAGATTGAATTTGGATAGAGACAATGGTTGAGAAGGACACAGAATGTATGGATTGTGTGAAAGTTACGTGGCAGAAAGGAGTGAATTCATTTTCATAGTATTTCTTATACTATAATGAAAGTTAGGTAAATAATTGTACAAAAGTATTACAAATAAAAAATGGGTCCCAGATCGCTGTCCGCTGGGAATGTTCCCAAAACCCTGGCCACATTACCACATTGGATTGCAACACTGATACTTGCCATAAAAACAGGCCAGCTTTTTGATCATGAGACCTCTATCAAACAAGTTGAAAGGTCTCTAAAGGTAAATGATGAGTTGTAAATCTATACTAATATTATAAAGAGGAAAACTTTCGTATTTTTGTACATATTGAAATAACTCAAGAACTAGTGGACCGATTTAAAAAAATCTTTCTTCATTAGAAAGCTATGGTATGTTATGTTACCTCTGAGTAACATAGACTATATTTTTTATTTCCACATGGTCGAAGTTGCAGCCAACGTCTAGTTTTCTACATATTGAGAATTTGACTGCCCATTACACAGGCACTGGTTTGGTCTCCGAAATCCGGAGTAACCATTAAATATCGCGAATGTTAAATATTACCTCATCAAATACTATAACAGTGTCATCCTTGCATTGCATGGAGGAATAAGTATTACCAAACTGTGCAGCCATTATGCGCTGCGATGTTATGATCGGTGATAGCAATTGAGCTACATTATAATTGTCAGTAATATTCCCATCTGAACTCTGAAAATACCGAAACATATACTTAAAAATTGATATATTTGTGTACTTGTATCAGTATTTGATTTATTGATTTAAATAGTAATTATAATTTACTTGCCTGTTCATTTAGAGATTTCATACGCTGTAAAAAAGAATCATCCCATTTCGAAAACAACAAATTGTTTACACTGTCGAATATCAGTGTAGCTTTCATGTTTTTCAAATTATCTAGCTTTGTCGATAAATACTAGTTAACTGTACTAAATTATTTGATTCACTAAACTTTTATGTCTTATTTCAGTTTTCATTCACTATGTTGTTTTTTATTTATTACAACAAAAATATAATAATCGAAGAATCGAAGAGATCGAAACTTGATCTGACTTTGACAGTTAATTGACAAAAGTTTTGTTTTTTATAGATAGATAAATATTTTTAATTAATAAAATAGTGACCATACTGCTTTTTTAAACAAAAATATTTGAGAAGAAATCAAGGAATCTCATTCACCTCTATTTTCGCACGTGGTGCAGCAAAGTTATTAAAAATTAATTAAAGTGCCTAAGTAGTTTGTGTTTTTATTAATTTATAAATTCTACTAGATTTACTTTTTACTTATCTTTGTAGTCTGTGACTAAATTTTTAACCTTTAACCACACGTTTATTTGTTTACTGTCATAAAATGTAAATTTTGAAATTTCCAAATAAATTCTTATTTTTCTTATAAAATATGAATAGAAATCAAATTGCTTTAGTACGTATTGTAATTAATGTAAAAGATAAAAGAAATTACAAAGTTCTAAAGTAAATCTTAAATTATTTAAATTTGTTTAAATTACAGAAGAAACTGAAGTCATTATGTTACTTAACATTGGGTGGTGCCGTTTCCTATCAATTTATTTATTTCAAAAAGGATTTTCATGGATATTATGATAATGTACTGAACCCTCTGAGCCAATGGATCAGTCCCGAATTAGCTCATAAAATTGGTGTTCTTGCCATCAAATATGGAATTTTTCCCGGCGAAACATACGACGATCCACATGTCTTAGTAAGTACATTATTATATTCAAATATTTCACATTTCAGTTAATTAAATACAATCTGTTTTCAGAAAACAAAATTTTTATCTTACGACCTAAGTAATCCTGTTGGAATCGCTGCTGGTTTTGACAAGCACGGTGATGCTATTGTCGGTTTGAGAAATTTAGGTTTTTCTGTTGTCGAAATCGGATCTATAACACCGGAACCGCAACCGGGTAACCCTAAGCCAAGAGTATTCAGACTACCTGAAGACAATGCAGTCATAAACAGATACGGTTTCAATAGCGAAGGGCACAATACTGTTTATAACAAAATAAAACATTTAGACAAAACACTTTTAAATAAAGGCCTATTAGGAATAAATTTAGGCAAAAACAAACTATCTGATGATGCCACTAATGACTATACTTTAGGAATTAAAAAGTTTATTGATGTTGCTGACTATTTTGTTATTAATGTTAGCAGGTGTGTAAATATTTTCTACTCGAAATACTTTTTTAATCTAGTCTATGAATATAATTCTTTTTTTCTTTGTCTCAGTCCAAATACTCCAGGCTTGAGATCGCTACAGAGTAAACAAGAGTTAAAAGATCTTCTTGTTGGTATCAATAAGACAAGAACAGCATTGCAATCGGAAAGAAACCCTCCATTACTATTAAAACTTGCACCAGATCTGAGTTTGGAAGAGATGAAAGATATTGTCTCTGTTATTACACAAAAGGAATCTGAAGTACAGGGACTTATTATTTCCAATACAACAATTGATAGATCATTAATTAGCAATAAAGAACATTCTGGTGAAGCAGGCGGACTTAGTGGAAAACCACTAACAAATAAATCTACAGAAATGATTAAAACCATGTACAAATTAACTCAAGGTGACTGAATTACCTATTTACTTTTTAAAATATATAGTGCCACTGTGTTCTACAGCAAATATGTTATAATATAAGATGTTGCTCGTGACTTTGTCTGCGGAATTGAAAAATATAGTCTATGATACTCAGGGTGAAAGATTTTTTTAAATTGTGGCACTAGTTAACATACAAAAATACAAATATTTCCTATTTCTAATATTATAGATATATAGAAATTATAGTGTATTGAACAAAACAGAAATTACTTAACAATAAAGCATAACAATATTTCATAAGTAAGGCTGATTTACATTGCTATTTAAGATGTAAAAAAGAAAAAAAATGCCTTAATGAGTAATATTTTATTTCATATTAAAAATTTGTATATTTGAATATTTCAGGTAAAATACCAATAATAGGTGTTGGAGGTATATTTAGTGGTCAGGATGCTTATGATAAGATCTTAGCCGGTGCAAGCTTATTACAAATATACACCGCATTAATTTATCACGGACCTCCAATTGTTACTAGAATTAAAAAAGAATTAGCAGAATTACTGCAAAAAGATGGCTACAATAGTGTAAATGAAGCTATTGGTAAATTAGCAAATTGATTGTTTTAAATATATTTTTTTACATGTTTATCTTTGTTTTTTTTCTTCTCTGCTCATTTTAAAATTGTCATGTTTTTTATTATTCCTGAAATGTAAAATATGCATAAAATAGATTGTGTTTGTAGATACTAAGCAAGCAGAAGCGTTGTCCACATATGCAATTATAGATAAATACTTTGGTGCTCACATTGAATTAGGATTAATATAATTTTATCTATGCTATAGTAATATTGCATCTTTTTCTATTCCTATACAATAATGTTGTCTAAGGACAATGGTGATCAAGTTGCTAAGATTCAAGATTCAACTTTGCTCAAGTTTTCCTTAATGAAAATCATCTTGATTTATTTCTGATGTTAATATTACCTGTTATATGACAATTAGGTAATCCTGAACCTAAGAATTGTTTGCATTCAGTCAAATTTTGAACACTTTCAAGATCATATAATACAAGGGTTTTAAGTTTTTTCAATACAATCATTTCTTTTAGGCCTGAGTCTGTAACATTTATGCACTTCGATACTTGAACAAAAGATAATACATCCTTGCCATACTCCAGTCCTCTAAGAGCTTTGTCGTCGATGTATTTATTATTGTGTAAAATAATCTTGTTTAACATTGTGCATCCAACTGCAATTTCAATCAAAATATAGTTTAAGGATTATTAAATAATTCACTAAGTTTCTAAGATATTTACCTAAATGGTAAAAACCATAATGTGATATTGAAGAGTCAGTGCCATCAATTTCTAACAACTTTGGTGTTTTTACTTCTTCTGGGGGCAATAAGTTGTAATCAACTAGTTTCTTTCCATCTGCCCATGTTACTTTACCACCGTTTTTCAACACCCATTCAGCGCATGCTCGATCTGGACCCACCGTTTTTATACGGTCGAAATCTGGTTTATTAAACATCATATTTACATACTCCCAGAAACTTCTTGTTTGTCCTTTCTGTGGTAGAATAACTTTACGACTGAGAGTTCGCAGGCTCTGAAATAAATAAAAATATTTCGTAACCAACATTCAAATAGAATTAATTAAGTTTTTATTTTCGTTACTTACACATCGTTGCATGGTAGGAAGTTTTCTATTATCCTGAAACTAAAATTTTATTCAAAAAGTCAAATAATGTGAAATTGCGAAAGTGAAACTATAACCGTCGGCTTTTACAGCCGAAACATTTCTACTATAACATAATGTTGTCTCTGTTATTCCAAGGATAATAAGTGTGATGACAATATGTTTTTATATAAATGATTGAAGTGAAAGCCCACCGTAAGTGAAATTTCATAGGCGCCTTCCTGTCAATGTCAGAAATGGCCAGAAAAGTGTCAGCTGTCAGCTGTCAATACTTCTGTCGTTAGTTTCCTAGCTTTCCACCATTTTCCAATTTCCTCCAAAAACTGTTTTTTCTTTTGCGTTTATTTCGTGCAAATCGATAACGGGGCAATCGAGGCTTAGATATTGTGACTTGGGTTTTAATTTTATCTTTATAAAATATCTGTTCAACAGATATAGAAATACAATCCAGTGCAATTCAATTCAAGCTCAAATACAGCTACTAGTGTTTAACGTACAAAATAATTGTTTTAAGCAATATTACAAATGGACTACAATTGTATTGGTAAGTTAATATTTTTACTATTAACTCAGTAAAACAGAAATCTAAAATTAGAACAAAATGTTTAATTTGTATTACGAACTTTGCTATGTTTTGCGCCAAATATTTACGATCTCAGTCTAAAGCGGGAATTATTTTTTTCAGATACAGCATTTTAAGGACAAATAGTGAATAGTGCATGTATAAATTCTTAGGAATTGTCTTAGATCTTCAACGAAGCCAAAGAAAAATTAATTTAAGATCACCATTTCTTAGAGTTTGTAGTCAAATTAACAGTAAAATGCTGAAAAACAAAGCTTTACTCATACAAGACACTCAAGTTAATTCAAAGAAATATTACAGAAGAGTTGAGTACAGGTGAGACAATTTTAATTTACTATATTTGAGATAAAGACATGTATTTTTTGTGATAGCTGGTATGTCTAATATATTAGAAAAAAGCTTAATACTTCATGTTTTAGGATAACAGTTTTATATCCCAATGAGCAAAGTAGGCTTTTGAGCCAGTTATAGGTTTTATTCTATTGTGCAGTTATGAGGGATTGTGATTTAGGAGCATTTTTTAAGAAAGCATTCTGAGCATAGGTTTTAGAAAGTCAAAAATTATATTAAAAACCAAAGAATGTTATGTAGTACCACATTTCATTTAGTATAATAATGATAAATGACCTCTTGATAAAACTATCAAATTAATTTACTCCAAAAAACTTACTAACTTATATATTGTAGTGTAAAATGAAAAGAAATGAAAAATATTAATTGCCTTAAAACACTAGTTTATATGAAATATATTTATTAACCCTTAAATAGACAATGTTGTTTTTAAACAACATACTAAACAGTAATACATACATTAATACATGTCTATTACACAAATATATTTTTTAAAGCATGTTTAAAGCGCAAAATATGCGCTAGTCATGGAGTTGCGGAAAATGGAACCCATCATGGGTGGAAACCTTTAACTTTTAACCTTTTAACATGAAACAAAAATCGTGCATTTAAGGATTAAAGTGGCAATAGGTGCCAGCTCAGCAAAAGCAGAGAAATTACATTCATTATAGTTGTTATCTAAGAACCAATTGATACTGATAATGATATCAAAATCAAAATAAATATTTAAAATTAAGGTTGACTTGATCCATTTTTGATATAGAAAACTTGGACTGGTCGGAGTGGAGTTTAAAATCTCATTTCAAGATATTACCAGATATCATACTCAATATGCTAATTGGCTACCGCTGAAACAGAAGTCTTCCTTAAAATATCCTGACCATAGCCGGTATTATATATTTAGTAGACAACTTTTAATATAATGTTAATTAAAATTAAATAAATATAAATAACAAAAAATGCTAGGATTAAAATCAGGAGAGAAACAAATTTTCCATTCTTAATTTAGTAATTTATCAGTAATTTCCTACAATGTAGTTAGTAGTACTGGGAAGTGACAATTACATAACATATTTTTTATCTATGTGGAAATGTAATTGTATAGAAATTGGTACATAAAATGTATGTTAATACAATTATTACGTAATACAAGAAAAATACAAGAATAATAATAAAAATATTTCGTAATTTATAAAATCGTAAAAAGTTAGGTCGTGTTTTTTTTTTTAATTTCTTTATGATACGAACATTGCGTTATTGTTTTTTGTTAGTATTGAGAATTTTTCCCTTTGTTGCATTGTTAAAATGTACTAGTCTAGTCTAAAGTGCATATAACGAAAATATCTCTCCACCTGTGTGACCTCGATCATCGTTCGTTACAACTTTACCCAATGTATTTACGTCTCATTTATATTTAAACATTGCCGTAAGGAATACTATGAGACGTTAATGCCGTAAGCATTGCCGTATGAATATGCCGTTGTCGTCACCACTACAGTTTACATTAAAAACACATGTATACGCATTAAGATTGCATGACAATATTCAAGCAAGCTCCTGGTGTGGAGTAGACGAAATCAGATATTTACACACCCTTTGTTTCCTCAAAATAGTGATAGGTATGCGAGTAGTACAGGTAAAAAATCGTAAGTTTAAGTAGCAAAGCGTTGTTGAATTTTTTTTCCATGTGATGTTGCGAATTTTTTGGAAATTGCTGTCCCGATGGTGTGATAGCAATCACTAGTTAATATAGTGGTTATCTTTGACGTTATACGTGCAATAATTTGTTATCATACAGTACACAATTAATGTATTTATTATGCTTATCACAATACAACGCGAACTATCAGTATTTGAACTTAAACGTACAAATTTCCATATACGAGTATTCATATTATATGACTTTAATTGTAGACTTCTCTAGGTGTAAATCAGTAACAGACTTTCATATTTGTATATGTATATCAATATTATAGAGACAAACTTTGTATTTTTGTATGTATTGAAATAATCCAAAAACTACTGGGCCAATTTCAAAAATTCGTGCACCATTGGTAGGCTACATTATCCCCGAGTAACATAGGCCATATTACTTCGAGACGAAGTCGCGCACAGCAGCTAGTTTTGTGTAAAGAGATACATCATAAAAGATTGTTAATTTCAGTCTGTCGATAACACCAGTATATTTAGATATTTACGTCTTCACTCCGGTCAATGGGTTATCGATGACCGAGGTCGATGTGTAACCACTAACATGGATTGCGTTCGGTTTTGTCAAATTAGCGTCAGTACCATCTCTGAGTTTGTTCAGAACGGTTATAATTATCAGTTTGTTTTTCAATTTATTCCATTAAAATGCCGGATGCGTTTGAAAGTGCTTATCCCCTGACACCAGCACTAAATCCTAACGATATACGCGCACGCGCAAACTCGTCGTCGAAACGTAAGCCGGTAGTGACGTTCTTGGCTGGCGATGAAGCCGTAGAGATACCCGACAAATCGATAGTAGGTATCGACAAGCCGTTGTCGAAGAGTGAAAGGAGCGAGGTGGAGTTGGACAGCTTTGCAGAGTCTCTAAGTACGATGCAGAGTAGGTGGTTCGATAAGAGAGATCTTGAGCACAGGTGAGCTATTGCGACATTCGTTTTGTTTACGGTTGCTAGGCGCCGATAATAATTAGCTTCAAGGTTAAGCGGCTGTTCAACATGTATTGTGCTAATGACATTCGGATATTTTTTTTCCTATATTACCGCGAATAAAATAGTGATTGGAATTAACTTTAGGAGAATTATTTGTAGTTAAGTGATCTGTTTAATTTGACGGTAAATGGTCATGTTTTATGTTAACTACATTTTAAACGAGATTGGAGGTGGTCTAGATGCTCATGTAAAGGATGTGGTGGAAGATGTTTGGCGCCAATGATAAAATAATAGAGAAGCAAAAGATTAACAATTGTAAAATTTATAATATAACGTTATAAATCCTTTGTTTACAACATTGTATAATAAGAAGAGTGATGAAGATTGAATGAGATTTATCAAACAATGTTTATCGGTACTAGAGGCCCTGTCACTTCCCTTCTTGGAATAGTATTACTAAGTACTCGTCACTTATTATTGCTCATATAATTTATCACGAATCAACGCCTTAACATTCTAGCTCTGATTTCATAGAACTCTTTCTTATTCTACTATAATGAAATTTTTAACTAAATCGATTTACGTTTTAAGCAGAAAAAATATTTAACAGATTAGTTAGTGGTCACTTTGCTATTTTGGCGAAGTGACCTCCTGGTCGGCAAAGCAATCCTTCGCTTGCTCGTTTGCCACCATCTGCAAAAAATGTAAAAAAAAATTGTATTTGTTTGTAATAGTAAAAGAAGGGATATATTTGTTTGATGTCATGCCTAGTTTTTATTTATTTAATTGCGAAGATATGCACGAGTTCATTTTTAGGTACCTAGGTACTATTGAAATAGGTAAAGTCGTGTTGTCATTAGCCAATTGGAGTTCTTTGTGACTCATTTTTATAAATACTTTAAACCCAAAAAAGTTTTAACAGGTGCAACTTTCTCTTTCAATTTTAATTTTCTTCTACAGGTAATTAAGTATGTTTTATTAATATTTGGAAAAATATTACATTGTTACAAAAGTTCTGAAAAAAGACTGCAGCGTAAAAATTTACATATTTCATATTCTAAAATGTTTTGTATACGCCTTTTGGTTGCTGAAATTTATTGTAGAAATGTTTTGTTGAACTATTTAAGGAATAGACAGGACACGTGTCGAGTAGATAGTAGACTATAAAATAAATCAATTTGATAACAATGAGACTAGACGAAGTTCGTGTCGACGATCGAATGAATCAGCTGTTTGCAGTCGTTCGTTGCTCGTGGGGGAAGTGTAACCGTGGATTTTCACTGGCGTAAAAATGTGACGTGATAAGGTCGTGATACAAGGTCCTAAAATTTAACAAAATATGTTTAATATCACCGACACTTTCTATAACATGGACTATTTTATTTTGGTATTTTATATCGTCAACAAAAGTGTAACTTCATGATGTCCTGGATAGGAAAAGCTGTAAGATTCTTTAAAAAATATTGGCACGAAAGATGACGTTGTACGTATTTCGGCAGTGATCCATGGTAGAGTATATACAGTGTAAACCAACTGTATACAAATCGTGAACGGCATCGGTATGCGATGCGGTGGGTGAGCTCAGTTACCGCGGCCACGTCTCACCGCAACGACCTGTACGTCAGTTCGTCCTATCTATGACGAGCTAGATAACAGTAACTAAGCACACGTAAATTGACTTCCGTAAAAAAATCGTGTTAGTGTACCCTCCAACTATAACATTGTTATTACAAAGTCTGCATACATTGTGTTCCCTTTTCGTGGTAATCATTTTGATTGCGAAACGTGATATTGAAGTGCATTTTAAGTTTATTTGGACCATATGTTTGAAGTTTTTGTGTTCGAATACCTCACAATTGACAGACCAGCATTGTTATTGTGAGTCATAAAGTCTCAATAACAAACTCGTTACAACTGCGCATTGTTAATATTGTTATCGTAAATTCATTAAAATAGAACAAAAGTAACTAATTAAAATAAATTCGAAATTTCTCGTGTGAATAAATATATTTGTAAATGTATTTTCTTATAAGAAATGTTGAGAATTTATACATTCGATAGTATTATTTGAGTTTAACCAAAGTTAGACCGAATACTTAATAGAGTGAGCATATTAGCGGTAGTCTGGGGAATATTATCGATCAATGAGTTTCCTGGCAGCGCTCCCTCGGCCGTTAGCCCTCCTGCATCTCCCTATTCAATTTCAATATCATTTAACTACTCTTAGTGTACAATACCGAGGAAAATCTTACCTTAATTAATTGTAAAATAACAGCCCTACATGCAGTCATTTGGTTACTTAAGCAGTCGCTTAAATCTACGCTAAGGAACTTCCTTTGTGATAATTTAACCGTGAGTGTGTCAGTAACAAAGGATAACCACCAATACGCAATTCAAACAATCGTAGATGTGTATTTTAGAGTGGTATTAACCTTGTCACTGTCAAGGATATCCACTGATATGCTTCTAGCAATTTAGCAACACATGTTCTTTACGAGAGGTTCGCCCACGAAGATTTCCTACATTTAGTTCTGATTTCTGTTTTTCTTATAGTGAGTTAATGACATTCCACTACGTTAGGTTTATAAGTGAACGTTAGAATATAAACAGTAGTGAAACAGTATTTAAATAACATTTATGTGAGTGTACCATGAAATATCAAGAGGCAATGGCGAATGGAAATGCTGAACTTTATCCAACTTTGTTAAATGGATCTTCTTATGGCAAAGGAGATAGATATACGGCAGCACCGAATGAGTAAGTCGTTTGTAATGTAGTTGTTGTAACTATGTATTTTACACGCGTTTAAGTTGATTGCCAAAAAATGTCAACGTTAGTTACATGGGAGGCTGAATAATAGATTACCTCGATAGTGAAAAGTTTACTAGATAGTTGTAGCAATAAAAAGCGTATGCTTTCAAGATCAATGTCAAGATAAATGTGTACAGAATTTTCTTTATAAAAATTAAAAATGTATATCAGTTATCAGACAAAGAAAGTAAACTAATTCGTTGTCATGATTTGATATCGATTTGTCAGGAGCAAAAGTAACATACAATGATGTCACACAAATAAACATACATCTTGAAATTGGAATGATAAAAAGTTGTTTTGATGCAGTAAATTATTGAAGAAAATTCGTTATATTTATAGAAGGTAAAGCTTTATGTATCGTCACGCGTAATTATTTTGAGAATGACTGGAGAACTGTTGCTCGAAGTAAATTGCATTCGCTTGGCATTATATTGGTGAAGTATCGTGCTGTCAAATATTGCCAGAGGCGCCAAGGTTTATATCTGGATAACCTGACGAGTCACACTCTCGCGTCGCATGTTTACATTCGTCAGTATTAAATCTCTACCTCTTGAAATACGCGACGAGAATAAAATGTTTACAAACAAATCTCTGAGTATTTATACGTTTCGTGTCTTTGTTGTAAGCTGGGTAAATGTAATGTTGAAATAATAAAAGACAAATGAATAATGTTTGATATAACTTGTATTGTTTTGGATTTGATTTCATTGTTAGCTTTATCTTGATATGAATCATAATAATTTTAATTTTAGTCACATCGGTGTTACATTTATGTACTTCAATTTGCAACACCTGTTAATGTAAGGACCAATAAGTAGAGCATATTATACTAGTGTTGATTGTTAATTATAAAATTAATTAAATATTCAAGGAACGTGCAAATGGAACAAAACACTGTTCTTGTTGCATAATACTTTTTGTTTACGTTCGTCCTTATATTGCTATTAGCTAGTTAAATGAGAAGTTATTTTCCAGATGTTGCATAATATAGGAAAAATTATGAGTGATTTTCTATAGGTTTTTTATACTAATAAGCAAGCAGCAAGCAACTAGGTAAGTATGGGTACCTACTCAGGAAAATATTTCGTATTAAATATTACTCCACCTTACAAATATATATATACCCATTTAGGCGACAAGAGGTATAGGTACGTACCGTTCTCATTTTGTGTATTTGGCCAGTGTCATGTTTTTGGTATTAATTTTTTTTGGGAACGATTGGCTCTGGCGCTGTTTTTTTTTAAAGTTAATTTCATCAGCACCTAAGTCATTTAAACATAAAAGACGGGGAGTATTATAGTTCAATTTACGTTTATTATAATCAAGATGAGAATTTTTCTATATTTTCGTACTGTTTGATTAAATAATTTACAATGTATTGGTATCCCTTTAAGCAAATGTACCAAGTTTCTCTTTGACAACGACACTGCGGATACTTTAACGATGTAAAGAGGTCGAGTGTGCCTCGGCTCGTGTTCATTTGCATAATTTTCTATTTCATTTCGTAGTCGTCCGCGTTCTCATTATCGTCACGATTACTCGTAATCGTTATCTGGGCTACCCAAAGTACTTTTTGTTTAGCGATATCGCTGAAGTAATCGACAAATATTTATGAAACTGACATCAATATTCGATAAGTCATGTGCATCACGTGTGAGATATCGAACGTCAATTTCAGTTCTATACATTTTTGACGTGCGCTATCGAATCGCTTTGTAGCGAATGTACTTTGGGTATTCCTCAATTGGAAGGCTATAGAAACTTATCCAAAACAAATTAGCACGTCAAATTATGTTGCGTGTTCGGAAACGTTTACGGTAACTACGTGCTATTTTTAGTATGGACGTGCAGTTTAATTTTCTAACCTCGATGTTTTGTAACCAAATAGGTATAATATAATTACAAACCGGATAGTGATGGTTAACCGCATTTATCGTATATCAATATGTATGAAGTAAATGATTCTGCATCTCATTTTTTAAAACGAATAAAACCTCATTGAAATTGTATGATAGAAAATTGTTCTTCTTTTCTGTTTACTCTTGCCTATATTTTATTACCAAGTTGTAGAAGATCAGGGGGCTTACTCAAAGTATCTTTCGATTGGCGATATCACTGATGGAATCGACAAAAATGTATAAAACTGACATTGACATTCGATAAGTCATCTGCTTTTCACGTGTGAGATATCGAACTTGTCAGTTTGATACATTTTTATGTTCGCTACGGAATCGCTTTGTAGCGCATGTAGTTAACCCTTCTGATAACAAGACGCTTGTCTTTCAGTACTTATGGTAGTACTTAACTGATTGACTCACTAGAGCACAAGTGACAATCTCCGGTCATATACTGGGAAATTGCGATGACCGAATTGATAGGGGTCACATCACTAGCTTCTGTACTGAGACTGTTGTTTAAAAGTTTACTGTTTGCGATGTAAAACCTCCTGACTGTCTTGATTCCTTACTTTGTTTCTTAGGACTTAGGGTCCTTCGAGAAGCGAGCCTATCTATTCCTTAAAGACCGGCAACGCATCTGTGGTTCCTTGAATGTTGCAAATGTCCATGGGCGTCGAAGATCACCGAGGTGATCCAGTCGCTCGTTTGCCCCCTTCTCTTATAAAAAAGGGTTGTAATCGGGTTGTTGCTGTATTTGTAGTCACTCTTATCATTTTAACCTATATTCCGTATTTACGGTTTACGATGGACAGAAATTTTCTG
>QDHC01006260.1:274287-285911 GCA_013186455.1 Papilio dardanus tibullus
GCTCCGATGACGAGGACGTCGCCAAGACTAGCGCCAACGACGCCTAGGCGACGCCCTGGTGACGCCTAGGCGACGCCCAGGAATGGTGAGGCTGTGTATAGTAGCTATATCATGTTCCAAATGAATATATAACTTTTTTATCATATACAACATATGCAATTAAACTTGTTAATTGTAAAGAATTTAAAAGATATTTCTGTTAAGAATAAGAAACAGTAATGGCCGCCATGTATGGAAAGTTATTTATTTCATTTGGAACATAAAGCTACACCCTAATAATGTACAGTCTGCTCAATTTACTTGTGATGTTTTATGCCAACAAGGGTATTTAAAAGCTAATTTTAGTATATTCACAGAAATATCTTGAATAAAATTAATTACGGAAATGATTCAAATTCCCGCAGCTGTTTGGTCACTTAGCAGATACCTAGATTTCTCATATAAAATGTACAATCAGGAAAACTGACGGTGTTTATGTCTGTATGGCTTTATTAAACCGAGTTCGGTATAAAATGGAGATCTTGCTTTGGTGTAAGGCCGTTTTTTGCGAGACATCGGTCTAATGTAGCTGTAGAGTTAAAGTGACAGTCGTTAGAACGTTTATTACACAATGTGTTAACTTTGAAATGTGTACAAAAAAGGTCGGTCAGTGCATTATTAATTATGTTTTTATTATTATCTCGTTATGCAACTTACTTTTATCTAATTGGCTAATAAAATGGGCGAAGTTTGTATCAATACAGAAACTAAAGTATTTTTTAATGTAATTGGAACATCGCGGAATATTTAGCGATTTTGCGTGGCTTCAAAAGTTGGGATTTTTTAATATTTTGTTTGCATAAAATATGACATTTCTAAGACGGACTAAAATAAATCGTTGTTAGGTATATAAGGCCTAGATATAACAGTTACAATGTTTTAAAAACGAACCATTAGCAAGGTTTATATTTGTTATAATTACTTGATAGAACTTTTCTCTAAAGAAATAAAACGTAACTGTCACATTTGAGTCGTAAACCTTTTAGTATAAATGTATGTCCTATTTGACTTCTCTGTCTACCCTTTTTTTGTTTAGATATGCTTATAATGACATCTCAATTTGATTTAGCAACCGATTTAGGTGTTTTCACATAATCTATGTTCTACTATCTACCCTGTAAGGGACAGTTGAGCTCCAAAATGTTAACTAATTGTATTGTGAAGTTACAATAAATGATTCTGTGAGTTTCCATTACGGAAACATATACAAAAACATGTATTTAAAAAAAAAATGGGAGTAGAGCAGATTTTTATACATAAAATGTAATGAAAAATGATCTTAATTCGATTGAAATAAAGTTTAATTTTACTTTTCACGTGTTTTAAAAGGTTGATGTTGATAAAAAAGGTGTGCAAAGTAAAATGAACCTTGTCCCAATAGAATAAAGCTTACTAATTAATTAAAACACAGCTTAACTCACGTTTATTTCGGTGTAGGTACCGACTAGTTTCAGACCCGTCGGGGGTCCTTCATCAGGGTGAGTGGATTATCGGGATATATTCGCGGTCGCGTCACGCCGGTCACTGCGTGCCTGGGCCCGTTGTGTTTTAATTAATTAGTGTATAATGTCTCACGAAAGTTTTAATAAATTTAGAATAAAGCTTAATTTTATTTGCGATACAAACAGCTCTGCTTTAGTCTCCAGTGCAGTTGTAAATGGACCTTTAGGTTAACATGTTTTTGTACACATGTTTCGGCAGTGGAAACTGAATTGTATATCGTATTGCTTGAGTCTTTACCTTATGGCTTCATTAGACGGGGTTCGCAGAAAAAACGGAGATTTTGCTTCGGCATAAAGCAGTTTTTTGCGTGATATCGGTCTAATGAAAGCGTAGGGTTACAAATTATGTTATCTTGCGTTTTCTAAGTCAATTATATAAATGTTTATATATCGCTTTTATATTTTATGGTCGCCGCTTTTTAAATAAACCGATTGTTTCATATTTGTGTTTGTCGAAATTTTATTTTATGTTTTAATTGAAAATGTTTAGTCAAACCTGGATAAGAGAGTCATTCTCTGGTCACGAGCTAACTCTATAAGCGAAAAATTCGTAATAGAGAGACCTCTATAAGCGAGACATATATCGCGGTTCTGGACTTTGACTTGTCCATGTTCGACAATTTTTATATGAATGAAATTGCGATAAAATCTCAGAAAAAAATTGCATTTAAGAAACTTCTGGAAGCTTTGTTGTGCTTTATTTTAAATTTCTTTTATTTTAACGTTTATGTAATTGTAACATTCTTAATACATACAAACTGTAGGTACAAAGTATTGTTGATGTTAATGTTAAAAACAATTTGTGATTATTATCGGGAGTGATTTTTATATAATTTTTTTATCATATCACACAAAATATTTAATTGTAATGCAAATAAAATGAAAATAAAAACAATTAATATTGTATTTTGTTTATTATTTATATATATCTAAGTTTAATATTCTTATTTTTGTTATAACATCTTGTATTAAAGCTCTCTCTTTAATGCAAAGTGAAAGAAAAAGACAAGTATATGTCAATTTTTTCTGCAATGGAAACCCATTATGTGTAAGTTTACAAAAGTAAATCTTCCAAATATTCTTGGAACTCCTCTTCGCGGCTCTTTTCTTCGACTTCCTGTACGCCTGTAATTTTAATTTAAAAAATATACTATTTTAACAAACTACGCAAATCTGCAATTTTAGTAGCTAAGCTTAATATCATAGAGGTTCGTACACAGGCAACGACATGACATTGTATTGCGCTATTTGAGACTTGAGAAAAGGCAAGTATAACAAAATAAGAAAAAATATTAAAGTATGTACTTTCCTTTAAGTAGGAGAGGGTCGGCGATATATTCCTTAGGTGAGTCTATATCTATACTTATATACTAATATTATAAAGGGAGAAACTTTGTATTTTTGTTTGTATTGAAATAAGTCAAGAACTCCTAGGCCGATTTAAAAAAATCTTTCACCATTAGAAAGCTACATTATCCCCGAGTAACATAGGCTATGTTATTTAATTCACGCGGACGAAGTCGCGTAGAACAGCTAGTCTAATCTATGGCTTAACTTTACCTTTTTTCCAAAGGGATTCGTCCTTATCTTCAGCTAGTACAGGTTCTCTTGAGGTGCTGGCCTCTACCGGTGTTTCACTCTCAGCACATTCCTCGTTACTAACGATCTCCGTTTCTTCAATACTTTTATTTTTCCTCTTTTTCTGGCTCTTCTTCAATCGTTTAACTTCACGCTTCTTCGATTTGTAGTTTAATTTTTCTGAACATTCCGGACATAGACCTGAAAAAAAATATTTGAATTATTTGTGTAAAGTGCTTGGAAGTTTTGTTAGGCAAATATGAAGATATGAATTGTGAACCTACAAATACAGTGGAAATTAAGTAAGCGAGAAACCTTAATATGCGAGACTGGTCCCGACGGATGACATCCATACGCGAGAACCTCGGATTAGAGAGAGGCCTCTAAAAGAGAGAACAATATCGTGGTCCCTTGGACAAAATTGACAGATATATTAAAATATACTTACGAAGTTTAACAAGTGCATTTTTCTTCTCATTATCTTCAAGGTAAGCGAAGTTGACCTCCCAGGACTTTAGTTCTTTGTCGCTGTGGCACTGTTTGTTGCCGCATTGGAACTGACCCTTGCCGAGTACCACCTCTCGTTCCACGCGCCAACGTAGCGCTACCTTATAAAAAAAATATGCGCAACAGAAACGTAGCTATTGAGTGTCCGGAAGTGACGCAGACTGGTCGTTGATTTAAATATTAAAGTTTTCCTTCTCTTTGTTCTAATAAATTCATAATAAAGTCTTTGGTGGTCTTACGACCGAATTTTCAAACGCCACTCAATTTGAGCGTCTTACATGTTAAGTTCACGCTTGAACTCCTAATTCTAGATCTCGTTTATTTCGAAGCCACTTAGATTTTAAGCGACGCTTAAGAGTGCCGTTTGTATATTCGGCCGTTACCAAAGTAAGGTTAAGTAAAGATAACATGTCACCGACGTGCCTGTTAATTTCAGACAAAAATTATAGCTTTTTTTGTGACTGGAGGCCACTGTTTGCCTAGAGGAGGCATTTACAGATTCACCGGGCTTGAGGTGGCAGGGCGCAGATGGCGCTTAGCCAAGCTCGAGGGCTGCCTCGGGAACCTCGGCTCGGGCTGTTACTAATATTGCACATGAATCACAGTATTATTACCGGATTGGGCAAAAAAAATATAGCGCAATGGAACTTATTTAAATACATTGTTGGAAATATGTGCTATATTGAATGAGTCTTGTCAATTCTTAGAAGGCAATAACATAAACATTCGTCTTTAAGGTCGCGCTGAAGATTCATCCGTGACCTTTTCACTGTACTTATCACAAACGAGTAACCGTTAAGCCTTGTTCGCATCAGGATAGTATTTTAGTCGAGTAGTAAGTAGCATTTATCCGAACAAAGGATTTACTACTGTTCGGACACTTTTAAGCTTAAACCTACGCACTAGGGTAGTAATTTAGTAACTAAACGTGTCCGAGAAGCAACATTTTAGTAGAACAGATTAGTAAATCCTTTGTATGGATACTTGCTACTCGACTAAAATACTATCCTAGCGCGTATAAGACTTTACCTCTTTATAGACGAACTGCCTTTGATTTGCCTAGTTTAAATAATATTGCACACGAATCACAGTAATGATCGTAAAATATTGAATGAAAAAGAATTGATAAATGAAAAAGATTGAATTTATTCAAGTTATCATTTTCCAATAAATATGTAAGGGATGGTTTAAGGGTATGTAATAAATAAATAACACAAAATGATATATTTCAGCTTGAAATGAAAACTATAATTAATCTGCGTGAATTGTATTACATTGATATAGATACACGTGACCTGATTCCTTAGCAATATGGGATGTATAAAATTACACAATAATTGCGCCATTCCGTTTAACTCTTATGGGAACAATACAAAAATCTGTTTTTGTTGTTGTTTTCCTTAAGATAGAACTGTATTGTGACCTCCGTGTAATCTTTATTATTGCTTTTATACGCAAATATAACTAGATAAATATATGTTTTTAGTTTTGTCTAATTAGAATATCTTGTGAATCCTGATTGGTACAATTAAAATATCTCAACCGCTTTGAACAAAAAAAGAGAGTGGAGGGGAATGAGACGTTAGCGGGCAGGGCCAAATTATTGTGCATACGTAGTAATAAAGGTTATATTCTTTCATCGCACTTATCAAGAATTGCTATAAAAAAAGATAAACCCTTAATCATGACATAAATTTTATATCCGAACCTTTACAAAGTGTAACCTCACTCGTAATGTTGAGTCTGAATGGTAACAATTTAAATCTTTCCGTGTAATAAAAATGAATAGAAAGCGAGAGGCAGATGTGCTCTCACATAACGGCCGGTCCGGGTGAGCGCGCAGGGTCTATATTTAGCCTACAAAAAGGCAGTATGGTTATTGTTGCGCACCCCACTAGCAAACAAAGGAAGGTCTCGAAGGCAAAAAAACTTAATCGAATTTCACGAGGGTATCACCCCGACGTAACCTTTAACTAAAGGGGACCGTTACTGACGCATATATCTCGAATATAGCATTGTTCGAATGCAAATAGTAACTTATTATTTAATATCGACCGTTATTAACACTAGCGCGATTGTAATTCATCTGAGGATAATAATAAAACGTTATATTGCTGTTATCCATATATATGAACTATAAATACATGTACTTATTAGTGTTTTTAATATTTACTAAGTATAGATAATCCAATTTATAAATGTAAACTTACTTTATTCTCTTTGTACCTGCTGAGATCACAGATACAGTACTCTTTGAATAGTTTATCGTAATATCTCTTTGCGAGCTGCTTCTCCCACGTGTCGGCGACGTCCTCCTCCTCCCACAGGAACTTGTGGTTGTCCCTGATCACGTCCAGGTCGGTACGGTCCCGCGACGTGTCCCGTACCAGGCTCGCAGTAGAGCCTTTCTTATTTAAACAATATACATTAACTAAATACTTATGCAATTCGTACGGGTTCAGGTTACGCAACCTGGCCGACATCTTAGCTTAACCTAGAACAAAGGGAAAACTATCTTAGTTCAGAAATCAAATAAAACATGACTTGCAACAAACAACTCTTTAATAAAATCGACAATTACATTTTCTCCATAAAACATTTTATAAATTGATCTTAAACTAATTGTCATGCTGAGTTTATAACGAGGTGCATTTTCGATAAATAGTGAAAATTGTAGTATTTAATAATTAGGCAGCAATAAATATAAGGCTTGCTTTGTGCTCACGTTAATATCTACTCTGAATATTATTGTCAGTCTTGTAGATTTTTGTGTTTTCATTTGGCTCAAACATCCTTAACTCTATAAATGAGTCATGGAGCTAAAACTATAAATATAATAAATATATTAAAATGTAATTATTGCCTATTCCTAAATACACATAAAACTTGTCGTAAAATATTTTAGTACATTCACTGACGACTCTTCCAATGTGGCACTGCCCATAAATACAACTTTGGTTTATTCAATTATTTTATACCTAATTTACTCTATACAAATAATGTTCTATAAAATGTTTCGTATTAAAATATCTCAATATAAAGAGCGAGCAATATTTAAAACATATGTATAGTGAAAGATAGTAAATATTTGACTTTGTCATTCATTAAAACTACTTTCCTACAAATTACAAGTTAATTGTGACTAATAAGATATTTGTGATGCTTTGTTCATTGGACAACACTGATGTTCATGTAACTTAACTATGCTAATTGTATACTAGTTGTTCGAAATGGCTTAACTAAACTCTCATCTGAGACCATTACAGGGAATAATTTTGGTGCTACAATACATTGCTAATTAAATAATAATTACAATAAACACATAATATTATTGACTATAGATCCAATTTGGCATATCTAGGTTCACTACAATATATAAAGTCTAAGAATTTATTTGGTATTTGTTAAAATATAGTTAGGCACATAAGATATTATTATTGCTTTGGTTACAACAGTTTTTAAAGTCATTTAAATTACTTATCTAATGTTTGGCAAAAGGACACTTTATTTGGCATCGTCTCAATGTAAAGATGTACAAAAATATATATTTATGTTAAAGCTCTTTAGAGAAGCAGGAACAATTATTTGTTTTAGTGTCAATTTGTTTCAAGTTCAAAGGCCCCATATTTTATCTAGAGCAAACAGCGCACAACGGCTATCGGAAACTTTGGACATTTTGACCTAAATACAAGCAATATATCACTTTATCATATCTAAAAGGCAACTTTGGATTGAGATATGTCTGACTATACTAAAGCACCTGAGAAGGCATTCACTAACATTACATAATATGTATCCCAAACATGCATTTATTTATATATGCATAAATAAAATCCTTAAATTAAAAGCAACTACAGCGACACACCCTGAGTAAAAAACTCACATAACACACCATAATGACTAAAATATAAACTAGGCAATCAAACTTTTTAATTTGGCATAAAACAATAAAAATCTTTTCATTAAAAATCATATGACTAAATATTTTTGGCAATAAGAGAATCGGAAACAACAGCTCAGTGATAAAAGTATCACATCCAACAGATTGAGTAAACATTTCAAGATGGAGACACAACTTCGTCATTGTGTCATAAATGCAGAGGTGTGCTGGATGTGATACAGTTAACATAAGACAAGAAACTAATCATAAATTGTCAACCGTGTGTTTTTTCATGCTTTTTCATGTTATCGGACCGAGTGAAAGCCTTATCGCACACCCCACAATAGTAGGACTTCTGTTTTGTGTGCACGGTCATGTGCCGTGAGAGTTCACTCTTTGTTACAAACTTCTTCTCACAAACGGTGCAAGCATGTTTGCGCACGTTCAGATGGAACTTCATATGAATAGAGAGAGAACTCGACTGTGAGAACGCTTTGTGACAGAGTTCACAAACAAAAGGCCTCTCCCCCGTATGCTTTCGGAGATGATTCATGAAGCCCGTCTTTGTGTAATCCTTTTGGCAGAGATGACAGAAACTAGATTTAGAGTCTAACATTCCTGGAAAATGACTGTTTATATGTTTCCTCAGCTCCCAATAACTAGGAAACTTTTCCGAGCACATGTGACATGGATATTTCTTCTCTTCGGTGGGTTTGGCGCTGCACTCGTGTGCGGAGAGCAATTGCTCACTGGGGAACATCTGGTTACACCGGCTGCAGGTATGACTAGCCTCCGAGTCCGTAGACAGGGTTACCTCTAGGTAGTTCTCAATCGACAATACATTCCCATTAGAACTATCTGTGTCTTCGATTTGTGCTTGTATCATTTGATCTATGTCTGAGTTATCTTTGGTATCCATTTTCACTAAATAGTCTCTGTAGTCTAACGAAACTTTGTCCGAATTATTGTTATCTGGCTCTACGAGATGAAGAACGGGAGACTCGCTTTGTTCTCTGTCGGGCGATGTCTTCTCATTATCAGAGTTTTCAGGCTTCGATGAAATGTTGTTGTCTGATTCCCATTCATTTTCAACGATTTCGACATCCGAGTCGGAATCTTCGGCACTGGAAGCCGAATTATTGACTAAATGGAACCCGATATCGTCGAATCGTAACACATTCGTAGGTAGTTTAACCCCCACTATAGCCTGGATCGCCTGCCATGAAAGCTCCTGGGGGTTGTTCTGCATATTATATCGCACTACTCTAACCTACAAACGAGTTTTCAGTTGTTACTAAGATTAAACAAATAGACGCTGTAAAATAGTAGTGAATAAAACAATAACATTACCTTTTTTGTGCTCGATATATACAACTTAGGTTTAAATAAATATGCAGATGACACTTATTTTCTACATCTAAAAATATTATGCTACTGCTACACTGCACTGCACTGCTGTTTATGGATGCGTCTTTGTCATTGAATTTGAATTATAGACTTTAACACTTCGAAAAGATTTAAGCAGCTTTAGCGCTTGAAAACTATAAATGGATGTTAAGGAATTATTTCTGTCATTAAAATCTTAAATTATAATGATTAATAGAGCTTTTTGTTTGTTTACTTAATAATTGTAAACAACATTAGTTAAATAGGTATTTGATTAGCATTGTTAATTTTTATGTACTCATTAGGAACCATTAAGCTTGCTATTGCTTTGCGCTTAATTGTCAGTTTCTTAACAAAAAATCTTTCAAAGGAAAGTATTCCTTTTAACATTTTTAATTTGCTTTTTTGTAATTTCATAATTTGTTGTACAAACAAAGTTACGACACCAATTTTACTTTTCGATTTCTCTTTAATTTTTCAATATTTCTTTTTGTTTCCCTAGTCTTTCCTTATAACTTATCTGTATGTCACTTACAAAATAGGTAAAGTTGTGCTTGAACCTTATTTCGTGGGGAGCAAGGTTCATACTTGTAAATCATTTTCGAATATTTGATTTGACATTTGGCAGCTTTCAAATTTGTTGCTTGAAAAATTGAAAACGCGGTAAATTATGTTTTAATTTTACATCAACAAAACAAATATTCATTGTTATTTATAAGTCTTAGCAATTATGGACACTTTTTATTTATTTTGACTTAGAACTAAGCATAACAACATAAATTATAAGTGTAAAACATAGATAAAGTAATTAAATAATGATGGATTCCCTAAAAGCCCTTGAAGAGTATCTCAAGTCCAAAGATAATTCTGAGAACTTTATTAGTTCTTCGGAAATTCCTTCTATTTGCAAGTCTGAACCTTGCATGTTGGGTGTCGATGAGGCAGGCCGTGGACCAGTATTAGGTAATATAATGTTTGTATGTTTTTGCGATACATTTCAAAAATTATGTTTTTCTGCTAAATACGACAATTTATAACCCTCTCGCTTCAAAAAAGCCATTTTGCTTCGACGTAAGGCCGTTTTTTGCGTGTCATAGGTCTAATGAAACGCTAGGGTTAAACTAATTTAGTCTAGTTAATAATTAAATATTGTAGAAAATACACAGTGATGCTATATTTCTTTACATAACCAGAGTTTACATGCTATATTTCGTATTAAATTCCAAATTTATCTATACTAATATTTTAAAGAGAGAAATGTAGTGGTATTTCCAAACCGCTACGACTTAGGGTCCTGCAAGAAGCGAGCTTATCACCTGCTCAAAACTGGCAACGCATCTGTGGTTTCTCTGGTTTTGCAGATGTCTATGGGTGTTGATGATCACCTCGATATTCCCGCTGCTCGTTTGCCCCTTTTCTTATAAAAAAAAACGTTGTATTTTGTATGTATTGAAATAACTCAAGAACTACTGGGCCAATATCAAAAAATCTTTCACCATTAGAAAACTACACTATCCCTGAGTAACATAGGCTATATTTTTTAATTCCACGCGGACGTAGTCGTGAACAACAGCAAGTAAGTAACATTTTGCTTTTCAGGGCCAATGGTGTATGGTGTGGCTTATTGCCCTTTAAGCCAAAAGAAAATACTGGAATCGTTGGGATGCGCTGACTCAAAAGCTTTAACAGAAGAAAAACGAGATGAGATATTTTTGAAAATGTTGTTTGAACAAGAATCAATAGACAATGTTGGATGGAAAGCTGAAGTTATCTCACCTAAATATATTTCAAACTCTATGTATAGAAGAGCTAAACATTCCTTGAATGAGGTGCGGAATCAATATATAAAAAAAAAATATTTGTTCTTCCTATTAGCTACATAAGTAGTGTTTATAATATTACCCTAGGGTTTTATTAGACCAATGTCACAAAAAAAAGCCTTATGCTTAAGCAAAACCTCCATTTTTAGCGTGAACTCGGTCTAATGAAGCCGTGGGGTCTGTCGGCAAAGAAATTTAAAGATATGTGTATTCACGCAAAATACGCGCTAGTCGTGAAGTTGCGGAAAATGGAGCCCTTCATGGGTCAACCCCTTTAACCTTTTTTTTAAATATAGCATTCTCAGACCTTTTTTTTTATTTACATAGAAATGCGATAGATGATTTTAATTATGTAAAATGATATTGCTTTAAATATATATTTTAATAATTTCAGGTGTCTATGAATTCTGCAATAAGCTTAATACAAATGGTACTGGACGGTGGAGTGAATTTAACTGAAGTATATGTTGATACTGTCGGTCCTCCTGAGAAGTATCAAGCAAAACTATCAGAAATATTCCCTAATATAAAAATTACTGTAAGTTTTTATATCAATGAACTATTATATTTTAGAAAGGAAGTTCTAAACTAATGCCATTTTGTGTAATCTAATTGGAATGAAATGTTACCAATATTTTTTTTTCTTAGAAATGGCAAAGAAATATTTTTTATACATAATAGTTATAGCACTGGGTTAGTCCAGTTTTAAATAATTAACAAATATTGGATAAACAAATAAATTGACATTCTTTAGGTCTCTAAATAAAATATGGGGATAGTCTTTTAAATATTTTTTTATCTCAAATCTTTCAGAATAGATTCAACTTTGAGAAAATATTTTTAATTATTGATAAAGGTTAAAAGGTTAAAGGTTTCGACCCATGATGGGCTCCATTTTCCGCAACTCCACGA